>CAIGQQ010026963.1:4182645-4245490 GCA_903798035.1 Danio albolineatus
AATATGTAATTTAGGGAATCAGTCACCACAGTGTGTACATGGCTATATTGTTTATATATTTATATATATATATATACTTATCTGTGCAATATCTGTCTGGACAATATACAATTGTGTGTAATTTTGTAATCATTATAGCCATGTACACACTGTGGTGACTGATTCCCTAAATTACATATTTGTATTTGTACTGAACACTTGTGCTGATATTGTAATTATTGACACTTGTAACCATAGCAACGTTCTGGCACTTTGTACATTTGGTATCCACTGTTTTTGACAAAATTATATTACAGAAACCAAAGACTAATGTGAATTTTATGTTTGTAAGGCTGCTTGACAAAGCAAGCTCCTAAAGTGTTGCCATGTCCACTTATTATCAACGATGTTTAAGTTAAGTGTCATTATTTAAGTGGTCTAGTTCATGGAGTTAATAAAATAGGCAGGTGCAGGTCACAGTATATTAGTATGTGGTTATATTTATTTTCTAAATAATGTGTTTAGTGTTAAGATTATTCTGACCTTGTTATCTTATTTGCTATTTCTGGTCAAGATATATAATTTCTCATTTCCTGTGATTTCTTGCACAGTGCATACAGAAGATAGACACAACTCTGATGTGCATTTTAATATCCCATTAATGACTGGTTTTTCATTCCAGTTCAATACACAGAGCTTAACATTTTTTGGTAAATGCGATCGTCTCTACCAGAATTTTTCAGGAATTAATTTGGTTTCTGAATATTGCTGTTACTCCAGTAAATAGCTGAACTGTGTGTATCCAGAAAGCGATTGAACACTAAAAGCTGAATTTGCTGCAGTGTGTACATGGCTTATGTGAGCAAATATTCTTAGAGTTCAATTGTACGCCAGTCAAACTCATTTTATTTTAAACATCCTTCAAGGCAGCTACACAATTTATTTTAAAGCAGGATTTCTTGTGGTTCCGCGTCTGAACTTCCTCTTCAAAGGACTTGACTCGCTTGGTGCTTTTTGAAGCAAAGCTGTCTCATTATTCCAACGAACGGACATCCAGAACAGTCTGTGGTGAGCTCCGATTTACATTCAAAAGAGACAAACCAAGACTTGATAGTTTTGGGCCGTCCAGCCAGCAGGAGCCATTCAGCCTCCTCAGAGAATTCTGGGATGCCAGTCAGACGTTGTGTTCCAAAGCAGGTTCAGGAGGCGAAACGGCGACTGCAGCGAAGTAGTGGTTGTTATCCAGTCTCTCGCTCGGCTGGCTATCAGGGGGCGGAGCTTGCTTGCAGCAGAAGTACTGCTTCCAGATCCTGTAAAAGGCAGTGCGAAACTTCTTGATGCGGAAAGCATAAACGATAGGGTTGACAGCAGAGTTGCCGTGCGTGAGCAGAATGGCAATGTAAATGAGGAACATTGGCTTCTCGCATGTCGGAAAGAAGAGCGTGATGCAGTTCATAATGTGGAGGGGAAGCCAGCTTATTGCGAACAGGAAAAGAACTAGCGCTAGGGACTTGGCCAGCTTCAGCTCTTTATCGTAATACTTGTTGGGTTCCGAATGACTGGACACCTTCTTGTTCAGCTGCTTGTGGATCATGTAAAAGATTTCCGAGTAAATGACGAGCATGAAAAGCAGAGGAGGAAGCACCCAGCCAAAGAAGTTGAAGTAGACCATGTACTCCATGCTGATGACGTTCTCAAACTGGCAGGTGACGATGAGGTCAGGGCCTATTGAGTCGTTGGTGCGTTGCAGGTTGTGTAAATTGTTCCAGCCCAGCATCGGAGTCAAGCCGACAATGAAGGCCACCATCCAACACATGAACACTGCAATTCCCGCTCGTTTGGGTGTAACCACTCGCTTATAACTGCAACACAAGAACACAACAGAAGTCAATTTAATTCTAATTGGAAGTGATTCCTCATCATCTTTATCAACTTAGCGAAGTTCATCACTACTTTAGCTTTTGGCAAATTCACAATTTGATAATTCGTTTAAATTGGTCTAATTCCACTTCGACACGAAGTCAATATTTATATTTACATGCTGTGTTAAGGTGATCTTTATGAATTATGTATTGATCATACTAAAATAAATTGATAATAGATGTTTTCCATTCTAATTAAATATACTAATCTATTAATTCAGGCTTAAAACAAACAGCAAATTGCAAATATTTATTCACCTTGTTCTCCGTGTACGGGCAGGCACAGCCATTTAAATCATTTTGGCTCGAGACTTCCGGTCTTATTCACTTCCATTCCATTTTAGACATTAAAAACAGCTCGTTTTGGTGCTTGATGTTGAAACTGATATTTTCTTATCATATTATTCTACTTTGTCTGTATAGTCATGCAAACACTTGTTTGTAGAGCAAGTAGTTTAACCGTTTTCTGCTGTTTATTATTCCTAGTCATTTCTCCCATAGGCAACTGAATTAGAAGTTCTGAAACAATTCCAAACGAGCGCACTTCCACATTGAAGAATAGGGTCAATTCTCACTATATGAATGACTGAAAACCTCTGCAGATATTCTGGTTCTTATTACTTCTCCTTGCATGTCTCTAACCCTCGTATGTCTTTCAACTCGCTGCTCTGTGACACTAAATTCACCTTTGGGCTCGGCCTAACCAATAGCATAATATACTGTAAAAAATGCAGGGTTCCACACCATTCATTTATGTTGTCCCAACACAAAACGATTAACTCAACACTAAATCGGGTTATCTTAACACTTTTAACAAATTTTAACAAAATCTCAAGAATTATGTTGTTTCAGTTCATTTCAAGTTTGAACAAGTAAAAAAAATGTAAAAATTGAGTGTAGCATCTACTTGGGAGGCAAGTATACAGGCCACATCTGATTGGTAATATTTGGTTAAACAGCCTATGCGTGCAATACACAAATTCTTGCCACATAAAATTTATTGAACCACTCTGTGATACAGGAGTTGCGTGATATTGTTTGGTTTGATGCATTGTACAGCCCTACTTGCGTTTTAATAACTATTGTATATTTCCATATGGGGCAACACGGTGGCGCAGTAGGTAGTGCTGTCGCCTCACAGCAAGAAGGTCGCTGGTTCGAGCCTCGGCGGGGTCAATTGGCCTTTCTGTGTGGAGTTTGCATGTTCTCCCCGTGTTCGTGTGGATTTCCTCCGGGTGCTCCGGTTTCCCCCACAGTCCAAAGATATGCGGTACAGGTGAACTGGGTAAGCTAAATTGTCCGTAGTGTATGTGTGTGTGTGTGTGAATAAGAATGTATGGATGTTTCCCAGAGATGGGTTGTGGCTGGAAGGGCATCTGCTGCGTAAAACAATGCTGGATAAGTTGGCGGTTCATTCCGCTGTGGCAACCCCAGATTATTAAAGGGACTAAGCTGAAAAGAAAATGAATGAATGAATGAATATTTCCATATGACTCATTGAAAATTGCCACTTTGCAAAATACATTTTTGACAGCACACAAAGGAACACTCCACTTTTTTGTAAATAGGCTCCTCTTTTACAATCCCCTATTAAACAATTTAACTTATCATAGATCATTGAGTCAGATTAGACCATTAGCATCTCACTCTAAAGAATAAAAATATAGAGTTTTGATCATTTTCCTACTAAAACTCGACTCTTCGGTAGTTACATTGTGTAATTGTAGAAATTAAAAGTTGCTATATTCTAGGCCAATATGGCCATGAATTCTATTCTCATTCCAGTGAAATAATTAAGCTTTAAATAGGAAAATGATCTAAAGACTTTTTTGAATTAGATGCTAATGGTCTAATCCAATTCAATTATCTATGCTAAGCTAAGCTAAAAGTACTTAAAAAAAACGAGTGTTCTTTTAAAGCTATTTCTGCAATTTTATTACTTCAAAACATGCATTTTACAATATCGAATTTACAAGAAAATAAGGCTAAATTCTAATATAATATAAATATAATTAGTAAATAAACTATTGCAGAGCCATGTTACAAACGTGTAGCTTATTTTACAACCAGGTCTTTGAATGACCAAGGTCAGCTCTGTTTACTTGCCAACTTTTTTATCAAGAGCAAAATTGAGACAAAGTACTGGCACCAGAAAGCCTGTTTCAGTCAAACCCACTCCCTCTCATCCTTGCGTCTTCTCCAAGAAGCCATCTTTCATCTGAGATTCTAGGTCTCATTCCAAACTCCTTGTCTTTTGTTTGAATGATTTCTGAACAAAGGCAGCAGGGATTTAACAGCACATGTTCAAGTCTCTGCAGCTGTTGCACTGAATTCTAAATAAAGGTGCTCAGTTTACTGTTATTTAAGATTCAAGTGGTGTTTTATTGCTTGAAGGTTCTTATATTAATGGCAATATGTAAAAACAAAACAAAAATGTTGCACAACTCAACTCAATTTAATTTCTAGAGCTCTGTCAACCAACCAAAATGGGTCCCAAAGTGCTGTACATAAAAACACAAAATATATACAAAGAAGCAAGCAGCCCAAATACATTAAACGTTTGTTTTAAATCAGTACTCGTACTCATGTGCATAGTTTTCTTCTATCTCAAAGGCCTATTAAAACTCGTTCAATATAAGGAGAACTAAAAGTTAAAGATGGTGTTCCATATATTCTTCTAAATATTAAAGAAAATCCAAGCCATAACTATAATAACAGCACAGACAAAATATTCATTCATTTTCTTTTCAGCTAAGTTCCTTTATTAATCAGAGGTCACCACAGCAGAATGAACTGCCAACTTATCCAACAATCATATGTTTTACGCAGCGGATGCCCTTTCAGCTGCAACGCATCACTGGGAAATATCCATACACTACAATTTAGCTTACCCAATCTAACTATACCGCATGTCTTTGGACTTGTAGGGGAAACCGGAGCACTCGAGGAATCCCACGCGAACCCAGGGAGAACATGCAAACTCTACACAGAAATGTCAACTTACCCAGGTGCCCAATGCACCACCGTGCCACCCACAGACAACACAATGTCACTGAAATCACTTTCAGAGTATAAATATATATATTTTCCACTTGATTCATAAACAAACATCAATCAGGATCTATCCTCCTTTAAAGTGGCAGCATTTAAAACTATTATTTGGCAATGATGTGGATGCTATTTAAGGCCTGATTACACATGCTATTAAGATGCATGTCCTTCAGTCTTATCTAAAGTGGACTGTACAGCTGTAAACAGAGTGTACGCATTTTGATCCAATTTTAACACTAATGGCATTTATATAAGTTTTCATGCATACCAATACCCCGGGAAATTAAAATGCATTTCAGTTATTGTTATATTTATCTTCAACTTATAGTTCTGGTTAAGAATAGGGCTTGTGAACTGTAGGCCCAAAAGAATGTGTGAGATCTCTTTTTTTCTACTGATTACATTAGCGGTTCAAAAATAAATGCTTGTTCTTCAAAAGCTGTGATGCATGGCTACACTTTTGTTCAGAATAAGAGCTATATGCATTATTGAATAGTAAAAGAAATAAAAATAAATCCTCATGGAGTTTAAATGGATTCATTTATATCTGTCTTCTGCCAGTGGCCTGTAATGCACATGGAACAATCCGCATCGGGGATCACAGTAAACTTTTGACTTCCTTCTGCCTGCATCGGTAGATCACAATAAACTTTCTACTGCTCATTCTTTCATTATTTTGGCTTCGTGCTGGTGTATAATAAAAATAATAAAAATTGAATGCTGCTGTCAGTAGCTGTTTTCTTCCAAAGTAGTGAATTTTCTTGATGTGCATAATTAAAATATTGCATAAAACATTTGATGCAGTATTCAATTCCATCCCCTTTAATATAATAAAATAGTCACATCAAAACTAGCACGATGTATGAATAATAAAAACTAATGTTTAAGCAAGTGGAAAAACCACTTCAGCTCTTTTTCCTCCACAGTAAAAAGTTGCACATGACTTTTGATTTGCATTATTAAATTCATTAAATCATAAAATAAGTTTCCATCATAGTTAGGGCTGCACAGTTAGGCATGGGCTGGTATAAGATTCAAATGGTATGATAACTTTAGATTAAATTATCATGGTTTCACGGTATTATGGTTACTACTCTAAAATAAGTTCTTTTAAATGTCAGGCTAAATAATTCAAATTAATCATTGACTTTTGCTGCCTTCGTTAGTTTCAAAAACACAAATTTCTTTACAATTTAAAACGGTATCTTTGGATATCTTTTCTGCTGGAGATACTGTTGTCCTAAAAAAAAACAATAAAGTAAAACATAAATAAAAAATCTCGCATATAGCATAGGAATGGAATAGCAGAAAATATTGTCCGTTATAAAACCTTGACTTTTCCAAACCACAATATAACTTGAAAATGGTTATTGTCCCATGCCTATGCATAATATATAGTTTCAGATATCACAATGTGCTAGTCAGGCATCTGCAATGTAGTAGGGATTATAGTTGACCGGTCAGTACAGTTACAGCATAGTGGAGTAATTTCACAACTTTAGAGTGAAAGTTAATTATTTGCATGTGTTTTTAAGGCCTGACTGTAAATTTGAAGTAAACTTGAGTCATTTGGGCACAATAAGTTAAACCTTTGTAGCTTAAAGATTAATTGAACATTATCAATTACTAAATTAAAAAGATACAGTGTTGTTATTGTTGTTATTATTATTATTATTATTATTATTATTATTATTATTATTATACAGTGATTATTTAATTTCTGCTTCTGAATACTGTTTGACTCCCTGGAAAATATTAAATGATTGTTTATTTGCATCTTTTGTCTGTTGCACTTAACTATGCTTGTCATTTTTTTTTAATGATATTTCATGCAGATACGCTCTCCTACAGAATCATCCCAGTTGATCTAAAATTATGAATTCTTTACAAGCTATTCAAATCATCTAGTGAAGCATTAATATCGCAATATACTGTATATTGCAGTGAATGAAAATATTGCAATGCCAACATTGTGCAACCCTAGTCATAGATGATGTGCATATGTTTTTAATGGATACAAGCAATGCAACTCAATTGAGCATTTGGTTAAAACACATCTTGGTGTTTTAATTTAGCGTTTTTATACAATATCTTAAATGTGCATAAATATAGGTGGGTGAAAACAGGGTATAACTAAATTCAATTGTCAACATTTTATTCAAATTGTTAAGGTGCGGTCATATTACATTTGTTTGACTACCTTTTATACTCATAGAATGAAAAAAAAAGTTATCTCATGCAAAGTTGTTTCGCATTTAACTTCAGCATTTATGTTTGCTTATCTGTGACCTTCAAATTTGTATCACGCGAAGAGGCTTGACTTGGCTAGGCTAGACCTCTTAATTCAATTAAGAGAAACTTTGAATCTGCAGTGTTGAAGTAAATTTGATTTTTTTCTTCTTCAAATATTGTATATATTATAGTTTATTTGTGTTTAAGAAAAACATGCGACAGACTGTTTATGACTACTGTGAAAAATGCAAAACAATAGCAATTTTCATTCGTGTTTTCGGGCCTTTGAAGCTTCAGTTTGATATCTTGCTCTCTTGTCTATTTTGCACAGTGGTTGATCCTGGCAGAGCCGACAGATAGTTGCTCTGGGCTGCAACTCTATATGCTTCTCAGACATACTTCTCTTCTCTATAGCTCATTCGCGACAGTTTCATGGGATTGTTTTTGCTCTCCAAATGCACCTCTAAAAATGAATTGCCTTGCAGGTAACTTTGTCCATGTAGCCCTCTTTCCTATACCTCCCTAATACTTTTTTTTCTACTATATGTCTGATCCCCTCTCCTCACAAAAGTGCTCAAGGGGATTTTATGCTAATTTTGGCATATAGTACCAGATATAAGTCATTGTTATCTACAGTAGTTGGCTAAATCACAACATTAAATGCATAATTACACGAACTCATCTGGGATTTGAAGATAAAACTGCCGTGTTTGTTGCATTACTGTGAAAAAAGAGCGCAGAACTGGCTATTTTTTCTCCCCACACAAAAAGCATCTTTATAAAGCATCAAATAAAGCCCAGTACTGTATGTTGCATTTAACTCCTCTGGGGACAAAGGCTTATCCAGACATCGAGTCTATATACAGGATGTAAAAGCAGATCGTATACAAAAGTTGGGTCCTAAAATGTAAATAAATAATTCAATATAAAGCCTAGTATATGCACATATCGAATCAAGTGCAGCTGCTGAGCTTGTTGTGACAGTGTTTTGCTGTGATGAGCTGGAAGATGTTTCTGCGATTTAATCTATGATATCTCTAATGGCACTAGACATTAAGATCACAGGAGACATTTCTAGGAATGACACAAAAAGAGTTACTGCAACAAAATAAGAGGCTGAAACTGAAAAAAGTTCAGCCCATAAAACAAAGAGTGTAATACCTATAAGAAAGGGAAAATCAGCATATTATGACATAATGCTTGCTTAAAATCCCATTTCTCATGACTTATGGCATATATAGTATGTGGAAATCTCTGCTAATTCTGCATTTATATGTTTTAAGCTGTGCAGAAATGTGTGAGTCATATTATGTCATTAGGTTGTGTGCATGTGGTTTCTTCCATCTGTACCCCTCAAGCAACAAAAAACTGCATGTTACTTGAAAAGCAGTGTTGCTAGACAGTGGCTGATATGATTTTTATAATGTAACTTATTAATATGTCAACAGAACTTTGATTTATAGTCAAAATTAGCATTTTTAAATCGTAATGTTCCAGGAAGGTGCTCAAGAATTTGTCATAAATTTGATTTGCTTACACACACACACATTTATATATATATATATATATATATATATATATATATATATATATATATCTATATATATATATAATAAAATATATATATATATATATATAATACAAAAAAGTGGCAAACTTTAGTAGTGTTATTGTTTATTATTTTATTTGTTATGTTAATTTTAATTAATGGTACTACACATTTATTTGTACACTGCTGGCATCTAATTAATTTAAATTATTGAATTAGCATTCAGTCTTTTATGTCATCTTCATTTAAATCATGTGCAAAAAAAATATGTAAATATTACAATTTACTCACTACTTTCTCACCCTCGCGTTGATCTGAACCTTTATTCTATATAGAATATTGATTATATAGAATACAGATTTTTTTTTTATTCTGCTTAACACTAAAGAAGATATTTTGAAGAAAGCTGAAAACCTGTAACCACTCCATAGTAGGAAAAATATGGGTGTGAACAGTGAAGGGTGAGTAAATGATGACAGAAATGTCATTTTTGGGTGAACTATCCTTTTAAGCAGCGTTTACCTTTTTTACAAGTGTTCTGCTTTTTCATTGGCTATTCAATCATTCAAAAACCTGTCAAAATACGCTAAATAATGTTGATTTACTTTTTTCAAACAATAAGTTACACATTATAAAATAGTAGAAAATTTAATATATATAGGCTACTATCAGCTCAGTCAGGAGTGAATGAAATTTTTGCCCAAACATTCCCCAGTACTGGGCATTATTACATTGATACTAAATCAGATTTTTAAAGTATATATTGGCTGATGAATCATCATCATCTGCACATACTGAACTTTTGTAGAAATGTTTAAAAGTAAATACACTGTGTTTATAAGGAGGCATTCTCCATATTTTGGGACATGATTAGTAAATGGAAATATCATTGAAACTCAAGACAACAGACAATAATCTGCATATCAATGAACGTCTTCGAATTGTTGTTGTGTGGTATGATTACCAATGCATTGGCTATATAGTCTGTCTGTGTGTGTGCGTCAGAATATTATAGGCTTACAGTGAAAGTAGAGGTGAATTCACCTTTTTATTATAGGAAAATGAAATCTGTAGGGAAGAGGGAGCGATAACTTTACCTCGTTGGGATCTTGACCCTCAGGTACCGGTCGATAGCTATAGCGAGCAGGGCGAGGATGGAACTTTGGGTCAGAACCAACACCGTGCACGCGACCAGCAGACAGCTGTAGAAGTGAGTCTGGAGTCCGATGCTTATAGTTATCGCCAGCGGTATGACCAGCGCTCCCACTGCAATGTCCGCGAGCGCCAGAGAGACAATGAAGCAAAACGTTGTATCTCTTAGGGATTTATTAATTTTTACCGCCCAAACCACCATGACGTTTCCAATCACGGATGACACGGCGATCACCACCTCCATGCCCATGTAGAGGGCTTTGGCCGCGGAGAGATCCTCGGGCATTCTTCCACTCGACGGGGATCGATAAGGCGATGAATATCCACGCGACAATGGGGCTTCAAGAGAAAGTGATGTGTAAATTGATTAACTGTACTAGTCCGGTGAAAAATCCCTCCATTAAAAGCACTGCTCCTCAAAGGAGAAGCTGTAGCCTATTCCACACACGTGTTTGTGCATTTGGAAATGGGACGCTAAAAGAAAAAAATGACACAAACTTAGGAAATCTTGCGCTGAAAATATCGTCCAGTTTGGGGTGTTTTCTTGTCGTTTCCAACAGCGCCTCTTCATCGGATCCACCTGCGCTCGTGCGAGACAGGCGCGCGCCGATTATTCATCCCACAATCATACAAATAAATAAATTTCTTCGTGTCACCTACAACTGTCCGGCAGTTCTCTAGACGTACAACCCGTGGGGAAATAAATTAAAAGACGCACCATATTTGTCCCTGGATATGTGATACAAGATCTTGTCCGGCGCGCGGGTCGTTTCCAACACTCTCACGAGCTATGCGGTGCCCCAGAATAGATGTCGATGGGTAGAGCCCTTTGTCTCACCCATACTCGACCAGTTCGCAGTTTAGGGAGCAAAATAAGTCCTACTATCCCGTGTAGATTATTTTTTGTGGGAATGTCATATTCAAAGGTCGTTCTGCTTTCCTTTGCCGGGAGAAAACAGCACCATCCCAAACGGCGCGCCGTCTATTTTGGTTTCCTCCTTGAGAATGGCTGAGGGACAACCTGCGTTTGCCACTTTCTTTTTCAGAGAGCCTCAACTCATTTTCTCAGCATTGTTTTCGCCTTCAGTCTTAGTTTATCTCTGGCGCTCGGGAGAAAGTGCAATAAGACGGAGAGTGCCCTGTTTATAGTGCGATATTAGTGTGGACTGTGGTAGATATGAGATAGACATTGTGCTCGTGAGAGTGAAAGGAAGTAGGAGGTGACAGTCACAAATGAGCAGCGACTAATTTAAACACTCAATCGACGCTCAGTGATGAAGGCTGAATGTATTGTGAAGTAAATTTGCAATCTTTCAGCAAAACTAATAGGTTTAATAATGTACAATAAGCTTAATGTGCCAAATGAGTCATCGCAGTGAGCTCCAATTATCTCACAGATGAAGCCCATCTAATGCAGGTACTCAAAATGATGTATTTGCAAAGCCCTTTTGATGTTTAAGTGTTAGATGGAGGGACTGGAGCAGGCTGTTCTGCTTTTTACTACATTGAATATTTATCAGCACAGGTTTATTTTTGAAAATCCGCTTTCTTCTCATAAATTGTCACAACGGAACCTGCCATTAAATTATCAAGAATGGCTTTTAAATTGAGCCGAATTACTTTAATTTGTAATGAGGTTTCAAAGTTGCTTTGTGATAATAAAGAGGAAAGTGAAAAAAAAAACTTAATTTGATATGAGACAAATTCAAATTCTGCTGTAAAGCTGATGTGAAAGACAACAATGGAATTATTTAGCTCAAACCAGAAGAGTGTTATCAGTCATGAAATTACTTTGACTCAGATAAACAGCTATATGAATAAGTGAAGCTATATAGTGATGTTACTAAAATGTCAATTAAAAATATTAAATCTAAAAAAAGATTTATATACAAGCATTCCAAATAAGCTTTTAAAATGGGCGTTTTCGCAGCGGTGCCTTTGAAGAACTAATCTGGTTTTCTTGTGAATGGTAAACAGCCATTTTTCTCAAAGTGTGAAGATCTTTTGAATAATCAGTGATAATGTCCTCTGAGAGCCAGAGTCAGAGAACACAGGTCATTCGAGTCTGGCCAGTATGACCAGACACCAGCAAAGTGGGTTTTAAATTTCTCGTTGGAATTTTCTCATCTTTTGAAACAAAGGAATTGGGGCTCTGGTTCCCCAGCCAATGGCATCCTACATTTTGTTAGGTCTAACAACATGGTGGATTGAGCCATTTAACTCACTAACATCTTTATCATCATTTTTCAGCATATTCAGAAGATAGGAAAATCCACATGTAAATCCATATTGCATTTGGTACCCACAGCCTCTTCCTAACTGAGGATGAAAAATTATATCACGAGTGCTACAATATGTGTATTCAGTCCAAATCACTCTCGCACTAAGCTCACTGTTTTGTTGTTCATTTCACTCAGCATATTCTGTTGGATATAATGAACCCTAAAGGTAATGTTTTTTTATACTCTACAAGCTATATTCTGTCCCCCTACCTCAACCGCACATCTAAGCTTCACCCTCACGGGAAACATTCATTCATTAATTTCCTTCAGCATAATCTCTATTTCAGAGGTCACACTGCGGAATGAACCACCAACTATTACATATATGTTTTTCAGCAGCGGATGCCCTTCCAGTACTGGGAAACACCCATACACACTCATTCTCACACACGCGCACACACACTACAGCTAATTTAGTTTATTCAATTCACCTGTACTGCATGTTTTTGGACTGTGGGGAACACCGGAGCACCCAGAGGAAACTCACACGGTCACGGGGAGAACATACAAACTCCACACAGACATGTCAACATGCCCAGCTGGAACTCAAACCTGTGACCTTCTTGCTCTGAGGCGACAGTGCTAACCACTAAGCTTGCCGCTCAAAAGAAACAGTTTAATAACAATTTCATAAAATGTTTACATTTTCAAAATGCTTAATTCTGTGAGATTCTGTGAGCCCCTGCAAGGTCAGAATTTACTGGTATTGCTATACTTTTGTGGACATTGTGGTTCCCACAATGTAAGGTATAAACACCTACACACAGAGATACAGATAAAATAATATCATAGCACATTCTGTGTTGTTTTTGTGGATCAGTGACTGAGCCTCTGTCTGTGGCTGACAAAAACTTCCATTTCAGAGGTGAATCCTAATGAAAAAAGGTCCAGGTCAAAGCCTCTCCAACTTTAAAATGTGAGCGTAGAGACAAAGCACAAAGCCTCTCCATGCTATATTCAGGTGATTTAGGGAGTAGAAAGATTCATAGGAGGAGAAGGCCGGCTGTACCGCAATGCCTGTCTCATTTCCATAAGTGAAATTTCTGGATGATCCATCAGGGGCAGGGAATTCATTCATACACTTCACACTGAATTACGACATAAGATTTATCCTGGCGATTCTAAAGAAATGAACATCATACACAAACTCTGGAATACACTGGAAGTGCTTTCATGGAGCAAGATTTAGCTTTAAGGTGCTTTATTGGCAATTCAAGTTTTTGTATATTCATTGTACAAAATAAAGAAAAAATATGGGCCAATATGTGTTAGTGCTTTTTATATGTGTAGCCCTGCAAATATATATCTTTTAAATGATAAAAATCATTTTAAGTGAATGATTCTGGATCTGCATATACTGTAGTCATTTGAGATTTGTACATTGCTATTTAAACAATGCTTCCAGCTGATCTGCTTGTAGACAAATCACCACAAAAATGAAGTACATTTAAAAATAAAGGAAGGAAAAAATACATTAGTTTAAGAAAAAAATTGCGCATCACAAAATGCATGTTATGCCAGTGATTCATGACGTCATCTAAGATTCTAGAAATCTCTAATGTGCTATAATATCAATAGTCAGATCAATGCGCCACTGTGCAGTAACCTATTAGTCACTCATAACTGCGATAATATGACTGAATATATGTTCTAAGAGCTTTTTATGTTCTATTGTAGGGGCATGTTCAGTGTCTGAGGGGGCTATAAAATCCAGACAGTGCATTGTTCAGTGTACATTGAACACATTGATGCTACAACTGTACAAAAGCCCCAGCAGAGCAAAACATCATTGGCTGATTTGAAAAGGAAACTAGAAATAAACAAGCAATCAAGCAAACACAATATTAAAATAGTAAGGGTGTTTATTCCGTTATGTTGGAGGACAATAGGAAATCTTGGGTCTCATCAAATAAGCTGTTTTACTGTTTGTTGGCATGAAGCTTAGGTCAAGAGGTCACGGTGGGGGGTGAGAGATCAGAGAGCCCAAATCGTACACACTTAGAAATGCAGCTTCTTTATTGACATTGATGGTCCTATGAGGAACTTTTAACATCAATGGAAACGTTCCAGTCCAGTTTTTTAATAGTGATTTTGTCTTTTTTGGGGGGCAAACATTAATACAAATTTCACAAAATTAAGAAAAATGGGTCCCTTTAAGATAAGTTACTGAACTGAAAGGATTCAGCATTCAAGGACATACTGTACAGTACTTAAGCTGATTAATGACACTTCTTGCAGAAGATTTCGTATTAGTCTCATATTTAATCATATTCAGTATTCATATATTCAGTTATTTGCACAACCGATTTTGTTTTCCCAGTACTGGGTTGCAGCTGGAAGGGCGTTCGTTGTGTAAAACATATGCTGGATAAGTTGGTGGTTCATTCCGCTGTGGCGATCCCTGGTGAATAAAGGGACTAAGCCGAAGGAAAATGAATGAATGGATGAATTGATTTTGTTTATAACTGTGAAGCTGCTTGAAAATAATTTACATTAAGCTTGTTATAAATAACAGTACTGTAACTTGACAAATAGATTATAAAAAAGTGTTGCAAGAAAAAGTTTTTGGGTCTTTGTTATCCACAACTCCCACATTAATTGCTGCCGAGTGGTCGACCTAATAATAATAACGGCCAAACACAATTGGCTTAAACCAATAACACCCACACAATTGTAGTCCTAATCAATACTGGACATATTGTCTAAACATTTACTTAACTGGTAGCCAGCTCCTCTCGGGAAACAGTAAACGCCTCCATTGACAGTACACTTTCGAAGAATAATAACTAAGACAAAGATAACTAAAATCTGTCGCTTTTTTTTTTAGTTTGGTGGGGGGGTGGCTGTGAAATGAAGCAGAAATCCTCATTGGAGTTTACACAACCTGGCTACAGATCTTCATGATCCACATTGAGTATCCCAAACATTTTTACACCACTTGAAAGAGCCTTAGACCACAAGAAGGCCTGAAATGAGTGTAGTCTTAAAGAAAGGATGTGCTAAGCACTTTTTAAAAGCCGCAAGACCCTCCTCTGAGACTCATTTGTGTAGCTTGTGTAATGGCTGAGCCATTTTGATCATATACGCATGCCTAAAATCTTTGAGCTTCACAATCAAAATGCTTTGAGGATGTGTTGTAGTAATTAAGCAGGCATAGAGACGTGCAGCTCTTTGCATGTTACTCTCCCTTGCAGTCTGTCCCTAAGGTACATTGGCTGTGTCCACAGTTTGAGAGCAGCACTTTGCCCACAGCAGTATTTGCTTATTCACCTTAATGATCCACTCTGACTCTCTGCTCTGCTGGGTTTTCTTTAGCAAACATCTGGGCTTTGCACAGCTGTAGCTGACACTATTAATCCCATGCCTTCTGCTTCTATTTTAGTGTCCCATAAGACCCCTTTTAAGACCTGTTGTTCACACCAAGCATCCCTCAGAAAGTCTGTCTTAAAAAGCAACTTTCAAGAGCCAGTTACGTCAAATTGGTTTGACTCTTAAAATGTCACTAAGGTGACTTGTGTTGTACAACCAAGCATCTGACAATTCAGGCACTTATCCAGACCCTAAAATTATGCCAGTAGGACAGGAACAAGCAAATGTAACCAAGCGTTCAGATGCGGTTGTTTATGGCTGTAATCTGTTTTATGACCATGTAGTTTTCAGCGTGGCACCACGTTTCTGATGCTGTGTAAGTGTGGCAGTCAGGATTTTATTCTCCTATATACACCTTCTGCTTAGAAATAAAGCAAATAAAAAAGGTTTAGCAAGAAAAATAGAGCCTCTTAAAAAAGTGTAAGAGGTATATTTTGCAACAGTGATGACATGGAAGAACATGTTAGTGTCTGACAATTTTTTTTGTGTGTGAAGAGCATGTTCAGAATCTAAAGAATCCTTTTCCACTGTGAAATAAATGTGTAATAGGTTACCGAAATTTGCAGTAAAGGTTCTTTGTTGACACTGATGGTTCAAGAATCTTTAACATGTTTCATAAAACTCCCTAAGTTAAACCGTAGAGGAGCAAAGAATTCATACTGTGTTAAGAAAAAGGATTCTTTAGATTTTGAACATTCTCTTCACACACAAAAGTCAGACACTAACATGTTCTTCCATGGCATCACTATTGAAAAAATATACCTCTTTTAACTTTTTAAAGAGGTTCTATTTTTCTTGCTAAACCTTTTTTATTTGCTTTATTCATAAGCATGCAGGAAGAAGGTGTATAAGCATTTTCAAACACTGAGTGAAACGAGGTGATATTTATTCTACTCATCCTTCAACCACTGAGAGATTTGGAGTGCGTTCCAGTAATTTAATAATTGTATATATTGTAAATTAAATTGTGAAAGACCACAAATGCACAGTGTATACAAAAGTGTCATATTATAATGGTATAAATGTTTTATATTATAATGTCGCAATATAAAGGGACGTTTAAAATGAATAAAGGACTGAATAAAAAATCAGCGGACTGAAAAGAACTCCTTCTCAAACACTTTCTTTCAGCTGAAAAGAACTCTTATCTTCCCATAGATATTGTTGTAATGTCACATTAAAATACCAAGCGTGACATTTATTCTCCCGATATCTGAAAACAGAACAGGTAAGAGGATCTACAGCTCATTCCGTCAAACTGATGGGAGAGTTTTAGTTTTAGTGCAGCCTTAGGATTTGAGATTGGTTTCTGTCATTTTGAGAGGATCTTCCACAAAAATGGATGTGCCTCCAACACCAATAAACTTGTATGGAAAAAGCAGTTGGTGAGATTCACAATGGTACTGCGGTATTTCATTTTATTTTTAAAACTCATTTGATAGCTAAAACTTACAACACTGCTTAGATTGTGTATGGATTACACAGCAAGTACCACATTCTTGCCTTTTTGACCTTATCCTCACTTTAATCCACGACTGTCCTGTGAGCAGTATTCCTGATATTCCTGGCAGCATTCCTAAAAAAATGGGGTATTTCCCATATTCACAGACTTTAAGAGTCGGTATGATGATTTGGCATATGGCAGTGACTATAAATGATTGTTTAATTACACATTCCATTTTTTTTGCTTTTGAATGCGAAGCCTCCGAGAAGAGCTTGACCTCTTGAAGAACTGCCAGCTCTCCACTGGCCTAAATAGTGGAACTGCCAGATTTTCCTCTACACGGAGTGAGAACAGCTTGTCATCATCACACTCCTAGATTTTTAAAGGCTAGAAATATCAGCAGATGGCCCCTCAGCATGAAACTTGGTAGTTAAAAAAGAGAGAGAATGCTGAATTTTTATTAAGCTAAAACTGTGGCGAAAGAAGTGTTCACGCATACTGTTGTGGAGATCTTTTTCTTGTCATTGTCAGATTTTTAGTCTCAGAGGGTGCTTTCTGAAATCTCCTTTTTAAAAGTGTGGTAACTATTGCTCATGAAAGGACAGAAAAAGTAAACGCATACAGGTATGGAACCACTTTGTAAATTTACATTTTTGGGTAAACTATTCCTATCTAAAAAGCCTGTGATAGTTCTAAATATGATAAATGACTCTCCATTTATTTACCTTCAAGTCATTACAAATTACTTCATGATTTTCTTTTTTTTTCTTCGTTTAACCCAAAATAGGATATTTTCTAGAATACATCTATTGACTTCCATAGCAAAAGCAATACTCTAAGGGACCGATCACACCAGACACGTTTTTTGTGTTGAAAGATTTTTGTTTTGAATGATTTACTAATGGCGCAAGCGTTTTGCGCACTGCTTATGCGTCCTGCGTGCCTCGAATTTTAACCGCCTGTTGCGCCTCACGTTTTTGCAATTGCATGCTCTGTGCTCGCAGTTATAAAAAGTCAACTCTGAGCAGGAAAAGCGTGTTACGTCAGTCGCGTATTTTCATTCTCCAATCAAATGAAAGCAGAGGCGGGTTTTCCATTGAGGTACCTGCAGTGTTTGTGTTGTCAAGACATGTGGTTGCTTTTGAGTTATGCGGTGCTGTATGAATCACAAATCTTGAATATCACAATATTATTCAGTTTTAAAATTATATCATCAACAGCAACACTCTTGCACAATACACAGCTGATTCAGTCGTTGCCTAGTGACATGAAAAGTGCACCACGCTAAAAAAGGCAGTGTGGTGCGCCTCGCGTTTTTAGAACGTAAAGTTGCGTTTGGTGTGATCGGCCCCTAAGGGCTCTATTTTTAACGATCTTGGCACAAAGTCTAAAGTGCATGGTGCAAAAGCATTAAGGATGTGTCCGAATCCACTTTTGCTATTTTAAGGACTGAAAAATACAGTTTGCGCACCGGCGTATGGTCGAACAGAGTTGTGCTTTTTCTCTTAATGAGTTCTGGGTGTGTCCCATTCCCTTTCAGAGTCAGTTGCGTCGCACCAATGGCAAAAAATGTAAACAGCATTGCACCATTTGCTATTTACATGGTGGACTTTGTAAGTGGAAAAACTGAATGCTTCACTCATGAAAAAACAGTTTAACAGACTTTCTGCATGAGGATAAAGAACGAGCCTCCTCCATTCGGCCTCTTTACTTTCTCTTTACTTTAATTAAACTCTACTTCACTTCTTTACTTTCGTGGATAAGGAAACAATGTTGTACGCACTCCACTGAAGACATCCATTACCCTACATATTTAATTTGTTTGTTAAGCGCAAAGATTTGTTTCAAAACAATTTCTAATTTCAGTTCTAGCTAAATTTTAGTTTCCGGCAAACAAATAAAATGAACAGTAATAACAAAGTGTGGTAAAAACTGAGTTATATCCAAACACGCGTCCTATTCTTATGACTCGTATGATAATGCATACCTCTCCAAAACCTGACAGGTGGACAAATCTAAACTTGTTTTTATTAAAACACATATAAATATCCATTTAATGTATAATACTGCGAATAATAAAAACATTATACAAATGCAAATTGTCATGATCAACCTGAAAAAAGTCCCCTGGACATGAAGAAGGCATTGAGGTAGTGTTTTTTATATATTTATGTAGTAAACGTGGTGCAAAACGTGAAAATTAGGGTTGCGCTGGTCTGAAAATAGCAACAAATTGTGCCTTAAAATAACAACAAATAGCAACAAATCTTGCGCCAGGTGTATGAAAGGGCAACATTCTTCTTTCTATATCTCTATATTAAATATCTTATTTTTTGTTTGACAAGAAATCAAATAGGTTTTTTAACCACTTGAGGGCAAATTCTGGTTGAACTATCACTTTACACTTGAAAGAAGATTTATTTATTTTATTATTTTCTTCATTTTGTGTTCATTTTTTTTTTCAATTTCATTCTCTCACCTCAGCCAATTGAAATTTCAGTCAGGGATGTGTTCTAAATGGGCAATTTTCCACTTCATCCTGTCCATAACAGGAAGCCGGATGACATGTTTTTTTTTTTTAGGCTATTACTGCGTTTCATCTCTGAGATTCATAGAATTTGTGGTGGGGGGTCTTTGAGTGGGCCATGTTTTTCCCGATAGCACAAAAGGACAGCAGGAAAGAGAGCAAGCCATGCAGTAGGTCATCATGCAGAGCTTCGTTATCGTATGCTATTCACCAAGCAGGATTATTGCCTTAAGGTCTGTTTCTTTAATGTTGCCTCATTTACAATACTCCTTTCTTCTTGTTTGCTCCTTCTCTCTCAAACACATGAAGATTCTCACCCACTCGAAAATCAAATATTTGTGTTAAGCTGCAGCTAACAACCAAAAAAAAAATGCTAACAATTTTTTTGTTTTGTTAAGATTAATGTTATCTTCTATTGATTTGAATAAGGTCTTATAAAGACATTAGATTATACTCCGTCTGCTAAAGATTCGAAGCAATAGCTGATGCATATGTTATTATTTTATGCAGATTTCACTTTGTATGCTATACTTTTTTTCTAAGAAGATTTCTACTGTGATTTATGCACAAAATTTGAGGACTTTGCAGCAGGTAATTACGTGGATTAAAGTAAAAAAAAGAAAAAAAGAAAATCAGATATTTTTTCCAAGCCACAATCTTTTAATAAACACTTTATTTAAATAGCTGGGACAAATAGAATTTTAAAAAGAGATGTTTTAACCACTTTATTATTGCCAGTTTGTGTATTTTAGAAGCTATTGTTTAACTTGTTTTTTTTTTAAAAAAAAACATCTGCAATAATATTTGGTATATTTATGCCTTAGTAGACTCAAAATTGTACATGTAACACCTTTAACATGCTACAGTCATAAAGTTAAATAGAAGGTGCACACGCTTCAGGTATACTTTTAAAAAATGTACAGTTCTATTTATTAAACATGTTGAATAATTCCCAAACCCTTAAATACAGTGGGGGAAATAAGTATTCAACACATCAACATTTTTCTCAGAAAAGATGTTTCTAACGGTGCTGTTGACTTCCATATGAAATCCATATATGCAAAGAATACAATATTAAATAGTTTACAAATTATGTGTGATAAAATGAAATGGCACAGAAAAAAAGTATTGAACACTTGAAGAAAGGGATTTGTAAAGGCAGTGGAAGCCCAGACAACAGCTGAAATCTCTCAGCTGTTATTCAGTAATCTTCTGTCCTTTGTCATTGTAAATTAATATTATCTGCTTCAGTCCAACATCTACATTAAAGCTGACATTTGACAATGATCCAAAACACAGCCAAGGAAACTCTAGGATGGTTTCAGAAAAAGAAAAGCAAGCTGTAGAATGGCCCAGTCAATCACCTGACCTGAATCTAATATGCAAAATTAAAGATCAAATTTGATAGATGAGACCCACAGAACCATCAATATTTTTACACTCTGTGAAAAAAAAAAAATCACGTCTGAGCATCTGAACATTTTTATTTGTTTTGTTTTTTTTCTTAAATCTGGTCCAATTCCATGTCAACAACTCCTTTAGTTTGACTACTTTTTTTACCCACTGTATACAGAAATGTATGATTAAATATACAGTTTATATTAATATAGTTTAATGGGGTAATGAATATAGATGTTGTGTTCAGGCATTCATGATATAAAAAGTAAATATACACTGTAAATCCCCCAAAAATAAGGTAACTCGTTTCGGGACACCGATTACAACAAACTATTTGAGTTAAACTAATCTATATGAGCACTGTGAGTTTACTCCATGTAACTCATTACCTTCAATACTGAGTTCAAAACTCTATTCAAATAAGTAGAATTAACTTTCAGTAAATTGAGTTAGCTACACTTATTTCATGTGATAAAGTTGACTGTTGGGTTTTACAGTGTACTAATAACTTTTAAAATGGAGTGAACAGAGCAGTTTTTCTGTGACACAATGCAAAACCCGGAGTGGATCCATAGTGGAGCGATTGTACTGAACCCTTGGTAGAGAAAAGATGCACTCCACTCCAGGCTTTGAACACATCCTCCTCAGCAGGCTGAAAACACAACTCGTCTTTCTTTATTTTAAGACTTAAAGCTAAAATTAAGACATTTATTATAAGGACAAAAAGAAACCCAGCAAGTGACGGAAATCCATCATAGCAACAGAGAACTTTAATCCATGTTATTATAGTAGCTAACCACTACGCTGGCCCCTGAGAACTACATTTCTATTCCATTTTCCTGATTGTAATCGCACCATCACTTGGAACTTTGAAGTGACGTAAGCCGGCTGACAGCAACATCAAGTGTGGCATACAATAAGCACCTGAAGGATGTTGGACAGCGTGATCAAAGCTGTGTTTTCATTGTGTGTTGCAGGTTTCAGTATAACGGAGAAGGAATGTGGATGTACAGTATAAGTTATTTGACTGAAAGAGCAGTAAGGAAGGTTAATTCACCTTTAAAAACTTGTAGTTTTACAAAACATTGAAGCTTAGAAAAGAACACAAAACCTCGGCACTGTAAAAAACAAAAAGTTGAGTTAACCTAACATTTTATGGCAATCGGCTGCAAAGAAATTTTGAGTTTATTGAGCTTCAGTGGTTGAAGTTGTGCCAAATTATTTTTTAAAGTTGACCAAAAGGCTGGTTAAAGTCAAGTATACTTTACGGAATAGTTTGGCACAAGTTCAAACACTGAAGCTTAATAAACTCAAAATATCTTTGCAGCCGGTTGCTTTAAATTTTTAAGTTAACTCAGCTTTAAATTTTTTGAAGATAAGGAAAAATCAAAATTTAAAGTCTTCTCAACTGATTTTTTTACCTTCATTTGAACAGACAGTTCCAAACATGCAGTTTAAATCATTTTTATGAGTAAATTCAACTCTGAGCCCAAAAATATGTCCGCCTAACTTTACAGTTTTAAACTGAGTAAACAATTTGTAGGTTGGATTTTTTACAGTGTGTGAAAGAAAATAGACAAATGACGTTAAACTATAGTGTTGTCTCAAGTATCTAGTTTGGTACCAATCAGAACTGAAATTTTAAGAACTTGCTCAATAGCACTTAAATGTTATTGGAAAATGAACATTTTAAAAATATTTTACTACCGATTGGTACAGAACTGGATACTTTTGACAACCCTACATTAAACATTTGCTTTCTGTATGTGTAACTTTAAAATACTATGCCGGTGTTTAAAGCTCAAGGTGTTTTTTTTACATGCATTGTTAATTTTTCTTTGCTATTTGGGCTTATTGGAACCTAATTAGAATAAAAACCTAAGTATCATCTTTTGATATGATGTACTTTTAGAGAAAAATGATGTCCATAAATGTGGACTCTTGGGTCAAATTTACATAACACTTTTTCCTGACTGTTTTTAATGCATTAATAACACATACATATTTTCTGAAAAAGTTTTGGCTATCGGAGAGTAAAAACAAAATTTGTTTGCCCATTTTGGACAGTTTAAAATAGTGTTTGGGACATTTCATATGCTGCAAAACAATTGCAGGATTACACTGTATGTCTGTAACAAAATATTAAACATTCAAAGTATTTTAAATAGCCACTTAGGAGCTCAAATGTGCTGTCCACGTATGTGGCCACTAAACCCCAGGAGGTTAATATATCATGTACAGTATTTGCTCAATCAGACTTGTATCACTGGTACTAGTTCCTGTTTTGCTGAGTTCTAATCTGAAGTTGGAGTTAATTTAATTCCTCCAAAATGTTTAATCAACCTAAAATCATTCCCAGTTTCTGAAGTGCAAAAACGTCAAATTTTGCATAGTTCTGCAAGTAGTTCTAGGAACTATGAAAAAAGTCCCTCAAGTGATAGATCTCCTGTTATAACCACCAGGCTGATATGCATCTGATCTACTGCATGCTGCCAAGACCACACTAAATCACTGAAGCTGAAGGAGTCCTGTGGTATCTGGCACCGCAATGTTAACAGGAGATCCTTCAAACCCTCTAGGTTGTGAGGTCAAGACATCATGGGTTGTATATTCTTGTTAATTCAGCACATCCCACAGATGTTAAGTTAGTTCGACTAATTAACAGTTCCTGAACAATGTGTGCAGTGTTGCAGACACGTTTTACTGTTGATAAAGGTTAATGTAGTAATGTGTCAAATTTATATCCAGTTAAACACTGTTAATTTCATCTATTAAAATGTCTTGACACAAACAGAAGGCTGATAGGTCTGCTGCACCAGTAACACGACTGAATGCACAGATCAATCAATCAACAGAGCAATGCAGCAGGTTATAGCAAAAAATTATGTTGGTTAGTTTTTATCCTTTTGACTAAATTTTAGTCTTTAATTTTTCAGTAGCGCACTGTCATTGATTAGATGAGCAGATGATGTTATATTAGCAGATTTTAGTCATGTTACTAGCGTTGACCACTACCACTAACATTTTTCACCTTGATGTTCACTGACGAAATTGTACAAAAATGTGTAACACTTTGCTTGAAGGTGTGTTCATAAGACTTGAAACCTCTTGAAACCTTTATAATCAAGAATGAGATTTTATGCATGCTTATAACAACTGTCATCAGTTGCCATTCGCTCTGTAATGACATTTTAAATGCAAAGATGACATTGTTTGACATAAATATTTCACAACCTGTTTTTGTCATTGTCATGACAACTTGACATTACCAAGAAAACAAAACTTGTCAAAAATCTGTCATAAACATCATTGTTATGAAGCCATTATAAATTTGTCTAGGCATGGGATGATAACCGTTTTCAAGGTATATATGGAAAAGTCATTACATTATTTTTATTTAGGTTTTTAGAACAACGGTATCTCCAGTTTTTTTTTTTAAATTGTGAAGAAATCTGTGTTTTTGAAACAAATGGAGACAACAGAAGTCAATGATTTGTTTGAATTATTTAGCCTGACATGTTTACTGATCTAAAATACTTTAAATGTTTCTCAAAATAAAATATATGGTGTTCAAAGGGGGGACAGTTTTAGTTTTTTACCCAGACAATTATAAAATAATTTATTTTAGAGTAGTTATCACAATACCGTGAAACCGTGATATTTTTATCCAAGGTTATCATACTGTAACAATCTTATACTGGCCCATGCCTAAATATGTCATGAATTTTGTAACAGAGTCATTATTATTTTTAACCTCAACTGCAGTGGTATAGTACAAGCTGAATATGTCATTAAAATGTCATTAAATATTAATGATGCTCTCAAAAATAATTGAACATAGCAATTACATTTAATGAAACATTTTAATGACAAATAAAGGTTGTTCCACTGAAAAAGTTATCGGAAAAAAATATCCATGACACAACGATAATGGCCACATAAAAAACATGTTCATGACAGATTTATGACAAGTTATGTTGTCTTCATAATTTCAAGTTGTCATAACAAAGATAAAAACAGGTTGTGAAGTATTCCTTCACGTCAAGTTGTCATAAACAATGTCATATTTGCATTTAAAATGATAGAACTGAGCTAATGCCACTTACTGACAGTTGTCATAAGCATGCGTAAAATCTAATTTACACTATTCATAACTATAAATGATAAATCCGCACTATTTATGATTATAAAGGCTCCTGACAGACTTTTGAACACCCCCTTCAAGTAAAGTATTGCCAAATGGACTAAATTTGCACTGCACATAAATGACAAGCCTTCGTGTTATCTACTGTTTACCTAACCATTAATACTTTGTCTGACCCACCGTTCCACAGTTGACCTTCTGTTGGCTCGTATTTGTTGGGATAGACTTCATTGCCCTTGTGCATTAATGAGCTTTGAGTGCCCAACACTCTGTTGGTTTGTGGACTTTCCATCTTTTGCTAAAGTGTTACCATTGTAGTGACCCTTTTCAGAGATCTCTGACCCATTCGTCATAACAATTTAGACTAAAGCCAAAGTTACTCAGATCTTTATTCCTCTCCATTTTTCCTATATCCTTGATTATGAAAACTTACTGTTTGTTCACCATCAGGTCTGTTCAGACTTTATGTGGCCTTGTTAGGAGAGGATCAATGATAATTGATTCATATGTGACTGGTCATAATGTTTTAACATTTGGCATACAATATCTGCCTATTAGCCATTAGTTACAGTTTCATCCATATTCATCTCACATTTGATTATGATTTTTTACAGCTAAGAGCGTTTACGTTTGATCAAACACTCTATAAATGTTTGCTACTTAGAATCTTTCTTTGACAGACACTTATGAAGTATGGTTTGTTCAGAGACTCGAGAGGCGTCATGTCTCACACTTCAAGGGGATTCATTAGTCATTATATCCGCATGAAGGTGTGCCAAACTCTTGCTGTCGTATCAGTTGTTTTATTAGCAATAAAATCTGATCAGACGGAGCAGAATGGGAGCAGCCTAACAAATGTCTCACAGCTGCTTAAGAAACTTATTAACAAAAGAAAAACGGCCAATATGATGAACAATGCAGTTGGAGAGCAGTGCTTTTCTGCTTGAGTTCCTGGCTTCATGCCGAGTCTTGTTTCCACAGTAGCAGATGAGAAGCATAGCACTTCTGTTAGAGAAGTGGACCCTGCAGATCTTCTGCAGGACATTCAGCAGGCAGGAGGCTATTATTAGAGAGAGAGAGACTGAGATAGAGAGAGAGAGAGAGAGAGAGAGAGAGAGAGAGAGAGAGAGAGAGAGGGAAACAAAGTAAGAGAGAGACAGAGCATGGAGAGATGATGGAGTTTGATAGCAAAAAGAGTAATAGAGAAGGAAGCAGGCTAGTTTAAAAACAGGATAAGGACCGAAGGAAAGAGGATAAAAAGGGACATTAAAGGACTACAAGGTAGAAGAGATGTCGGAAAAGATAAATGCTGGATTCTGTGTTTGTTTTGAGTCAAACAGAAAGCTGAAAATGGATTCTGTTAAGAACAAAATCATGACAACAACAAAAAACACAGAATAAACATGTGCACACATTCATTAACATCAGGGTGCTAAATCTGAAACATCCATTCATTCATTCATTTTCCTTTTGGCTTAATCCTTTTATTAATCAGGGGTCACCACAGTGGAATAAACAGTGCAACTTATCCAGCATATTTTTTACACAATGGATGACCTTCCAGCTGCAACCCAGTACAGGGAAACACCAATACACACTCACATGCACACTCATACACTACGGCCCATTTAGTTTATACAATTTCTCACGGAGGAAACCCACACGAACACTGGAGAACATGCAAACTCCACACAGAAATGCCAACAACCGTGAACCAGTGACCTTCTTGCTGTGACGTGACAGTGCTCATCACTGAGCCACCATGTCCCCAAATCTGACATATTTAAATTAAAACAATCCAAAACTCATAAATAACCAAAACTAATACAAATTAATAACATTTGTAACAAATTAGGTTCTAAAGACAATGCAGTGTCAAAATTGTAATGGCTAATTTCAATGATACATGGCATTGAACAGTTACTTAAAGTAATATGTACAAATCTGTAATTAACAAATTATGGTGAAATATTTTAATTACATTGGGCTGAAATAAAATATGAAAAAAGTTTCAAGCTTTGTCTTGAAGCTTTGTCTAAGAAAGGGGAAAAAAAGTATTCAGATGTTTAGCTTGCATTGTTTCTGTTGGGTGATCCAAATCCATAAACCTCCTGATTCTTTACTCTCAGACTTTTTGACTTTAGACTCCAATGAATGCATTTAGAGTTGAAAACAAAGGATTTTACACACCCTTTCATAATTTCTCTCACACTCAAATGAATCATTCTCTTTAGTTTTTGTAAGCACTAAGTCTTTTTATATCTTCATTCTAAAAAAAAAAAAAAAAATAGGTCAGATGTATTCTGCGGAGGATGGTGTGGGGAATTACACTCTGCTCTGAATGAGATGAACAAAACAAGAAAGATTAGTAAAGTTCCTCTTGCAAACAATAAACACTGTTTGTGTCTGCTGTTTGGACAAAGATGGATTATTAATGTGATGAGCCCTACAATTGATAAGAGAAAATGTATCGCCCACCTGATTGTTTATCAGGATTTACACCTGTCCTGGTGAGTGAGACCAACAACATACACGTACCATGCAAGCATCCAGTATAAACAGAAACCCTCCCCCATTACACTCCATGCATTTGCCGAAGCTGTAATTCCCTGATGCATCAGGTTTACTTCAATAACTGAGATAAACCACCTGATCCTCACGAAAGTTGCGATGATTGGAAAAACAGCATATAAAAATAAAAATAGGCCTTGGGAGAGGAGAAAAAGTGGCTCACGCTCATGAATGAAAACGTCTACGTGAATCTCGTTTCAGATTTAATTAAAGCTTGTGTCCTTTTTGCAAATTAAATTTCCTTACTCCTTTTAGAGATCTCAATTTGCTGAAGGCCACAAAGAACAGCCGAGCTTTCAGCTTATTACCAACTTGTTCATTTCAGGTATACACTTTCACCCCTTTCATTTAGCCATCTAATTACTAACATCCATCTCTAACGAACAAGGTAAATGAAGGTAAAATGTTGTATGTGCGCGGATGACCTCTATCTCTACTTTTGCCACAAACCATTGATTTGTGTGTGTGTTTGTTTGCGTAAATGCACATCTTTGTGTCTGTTTTAACACCTTTAGGGAGATGGAGACATGATGTTGCATTATTTATAGCAAATTATAGATGTTTACGCCTCCCTTCCCCTTCAACCCTGGCTGTGGTTTCTGTTGGGAATCAGAAAGGATGAGCGCAATCTCAGGATGGATTTTGCTTTTGAAGCGAGAGAGAGAGAAATGTGGATGAAATGCATTTTGCGCACTTTCTGCTTGTGGCTGTGTGTGAATTGAGCACAAATATGCAGTAACTACCCCCCCCTCTTTGACTCTGGAAAAAATATTTTTAACTGTTATCGTTTAAGGAATGGTGATTGGAACATGAAATGAATTATGCATTCATTCAAGATTGCTTTGTGCTGTTCAAGATACACTTGAAGATTACGTCTAAATAAATAAGTTGATGTTTGCGTTCCGGCACAATCAATTTTGCGGATTACAGATTGCTTTCTGAACCCTTATTTGATTACAACATTTTTTTTCTCTGGGGACAATTGGAGAGAGTGTGATGAGTTAAATAGGATTTAAATAAGCTCCGCTGGCTTGATATCGAGCTAACCTCTCTTTTTTTCTGCCCAAACGTCCTTATAATGGCCTGAATTAGTCATAGCGATAAGAATCCAAGCTCTAGATATGGACAGCCAGAGGACAAATGTGCTGGCAGAAGTAAGGGAATGTTTTTTTTTTCTGTGTTGAATGTTGTTATAAGAAGCATTCTTAGATCCCAACACCTCATCAATTGTCTCAAGACTGTAGCTGAACTGAAGGTCTTTCCATTTAGCAGTGTGCAAGAAAACTATTTTCCGTGAATGTGTAAGACACTCATTTGTCACATGAATGTGTAAGACATAATGAGTTCAGTTTCATTAGATGTGCATCATACATGTAATAGATCACAAGAATTAAATCTGTAAAGTAAAAGAAAAATGTGACCTCATTACCTGCTTGTTTGCATCATAATTTGCATGAGCAGCCAAGAAAATATGGCATTTTGGTCTGCTAAAATGTCAATAAAAGCCACTTTGTTGAACTGTGCAGAATTTAAGCATCAATGCTTACGAGAGCTGAAATCAATGTCCCAAATTGCAGTTCAAATGCATAAATAAATGGAGAAACACCTTTCAAGCATGGGTGATGGAAAACTCTTATTAAAATATATATATTCATAGAAAAATTTAATTAACAGATGTTTTTATTTGCAGTGTAGGGCATTATGAAATCCATTTCACAGTTTAATGCTTATTTTAAATTTAAATACTCAAAAACGTAATTTTTTAATGTAGCAAATTGTCACATCCCTGGCTTGTTCCTGCTGCACAAATCACCATCCTCCCTCACCATCTCGTTCCCACTGCCCCAATCCTCGCTCTCCGTCTCCAGCCACCTCTCACCACACCCATCACCTGAATTCTAATGACACTCACCTGCACTAGCAATCGACACTAACCTGCACCAGCAATCACCACTTAGTATATAGACTCCCCAGTTCCAGTCATTCCTCAGCTGGAATCAAAGTCAGACAGTTCACCTCTCCTTCTCCCCTGCTCGCCTTCTCCCGTGGATAGTTCCCTCCTCCTGTGGACGGTAAACTGTGAATAAGGGAAGTGACTGTTATTCTCTGATGATTGAATGAAGATCTTTGTTTACCTTATGAACTGTTTACAAGACTGCTCACAATCCTTGAATCTCACTTACCTGCTTCTCCTGCTGAACAATCCACATTGGGTTGAATAATTGACTTAAAAGAGATAACCACCCTTGTCTTCATTGTGTGACCGAGACACATATACTGTACATTTTTATAATTTTCTGAAGTACTTACTCGATCATAGAATATGACAGTCTTTATATCCGTGGATGTGGAAGTCAGTATTATTCTTTTGATTCTTATCCGTTACTGAATCACTTCACGGTGTCATACTGACCGTCTTTTGTCAGTGCTGTCAAGAGTTTAATGAGCGGGCAGATGACATGAAGCGGCCTGAGGTTAATTGATAACAGATGGATGCTCGTACCTTACTGTGAATACATCTCCCAATAGATGTCTGAGGAAAATGATAGCAGCACACTACTTTCTTTGGAGAGAATTTTAGCTTTACTGTTTTTTTTTTTTACTGTCTTTACTCAGTTTTTGGCACTAAACACTAGAGATAATGCCCCATATACAGACATTCGTTCAGATTTTCTGGTGCTCAAAACAAGTACTTTCTAAGAAATGCTTCCGTTTATTGCTTTTGTTGTGACAGCAAGCAAAAGCACAACCTTACACTGTGACCTGTGCTAAATTTTGTTTTCAGCTATGTTGAAAAAGCTTTTGTTTATTTAATTCTACCGCTTAATTTTACACCTTTTAACTTGCGTCTGTAGACACGAACATAACAGCATACAAGTTAGACTCCAGATGCTATATGCATAAAGCAACATTCTGAAGGTCAAGAGAGGAACATTTTTTCGCATAAAATATAGATTTATGAAAGCAAATGAGTGTGAAAAATTACCATTTCAATAAAAATACAATTTTTTGCTAAAATTTATGCTGTTTACATTAACACAGGCAAAAATGTATAAAATTAATAAACGGGACAATTCAACTGGTGCAACAAATGTCAATAAGGTTGCAGTATGTAAAAGTGGTTAATAGCTTTATGCTGTTTAGCACACTAGCTCTGAGTGAATGGATTTGGTGTAAAGTCCCGCAATGTCAAAAATAAAAGGTTCTTTTTTTGGCTTTGAACATGGGCTGGGCAATTAATTTAAAAATAATCGAAATCAACATTGAGAGCCTATAATCGATCAAATTTTTTCAGGTCAATTATTTCAATTACGATCCCTACCGCGTGTGGAGCCATGTGACCCCGCTCTGTTTATACTTCTGCGTCAAGCGCAAGCGTACGGCACAGCACAGCCTTCATGCGGCCTATACTCCTCACGGTTGCTGACACCGACACTTATATGCACCTCACAAAAAATGTTACTATGTGTTGTGACGATGCATAGCCTATAAGCTTGGTAAGCTTGATAGTGATGACGAGCGTGGGCAACATGAAGAGCCGCAAGCCTATTGAAGCGAGTGTTTACAAGTGTGTCCAGTCCAAGTCCCGTGGAGAAGCTCCAGTTTGAAACATTTGTTTTGTGTTAAATTATGCCTAAAGTTGTTGCATGTCTGCTGGTTCCAGGCTCTAAATGAGCGAGTTTGAGCTACTTGTACTTTTAAAGTAGCATTCAGAAAAAAACAAAACATAAAAACCCCTTGCCAGCTAGCATTTCAGAAGTGTTATTGCAGAGCAACACAAACGGCACGCAGATGTATAAATGCATGGCTACGCACAAGGCATGCAGTTAAGGCTGATTTATACTTCTGCATCCACTTTGAAGCCACATCTGATCTCTCGTCAAGCCTTACTTTGCACTACACTGACGATGAATGGAAGCTGCACCCGAGATGATTTGAGACAGCATATTTTGCATTACATTAAAATTCTTATCTACAATAAAATATTTGTTTACAGAAGATGCAAGAAATCTTAAGTTATATTATAATGTTATCAAATAAAATATTATTTACAGGATATACAAGAGTTGTTTTATTTAGAAAAGATACTGCTAATTTTCTACTTTTAAAAAGAAAAACATAAAAATACTTTATTTTGTTTCCGAAGTTATTTATTTTCACTTTTTTATGAGAAAGAAAGTGACTGTTGGTTTTAGGCAATATGTGTTTGAGTTTTAGTTGTTCACTATTGATGTTTAATAAATAATCTTAGATAGTAGATAGTGTGTGTTTCCTTCAATTATTTTAAAATCAAGTAATGCACCCTTTAATTGAAGTGAGCCTTTTTACTGTACAAAACTTGTTAATGAACTATGAGGGCAAAAAAATTTAAAATAAACGTTTATTAATCGTAATGGAGTTAAAATGTTAAATTAATCGAGATTTAGATTTCAGGCCAAACCGCCCAGTCCTACTTGGAACTATGACCTTTTTTTAACTTCCATGCAACCTTTTCGTTCTTAAAAAGTTTCTTAATAGAAAAATATTTTTTGGTAATAATTCACCTGAAGAGGCTTTTTATAAGGCTGTCATGACACCTTGACTATCACAACATGACAAATGTAATGAACATAATGGAGATTTTATGCGTGCTAATGACAACCAAGTCAACAAAACCTGTCAGTGTTTTTGTTGTGATAATTTGAGATTTCCAAGATAACATAACTTGTCATAAATCTGTCATAAACTGTCATGACTGTCATTAGGCCATTTAATTTGTGTCATGAATGTTTTTCTGATCATCTTTTTTTCCCCAGTGGAACAATCTGAATTTGTGATTAAAATGTCTCATTAAAACTGTCAATACTCAATACTCAATACAACTGTCAATTTTTTTTACATAAATTTTTACATTAATGTTTTACATTAATATTTAATAACATTTAATGACTTATTGATTTATGACAAGTAATGTTGTTTTGGCATCAAGTTGTGATGTCAAACACAAAGATGATGTATCTGGTTTTGTCAAAATGGGTGGTCCACTATGATATCATCTTTTTATCTTTAGTTGATGTGTAATGTAGCTGTGTGAACATAAACAACGTCTGAATGTAAGCCGCTCAAAGTTCAGTGCAAAGGGAGACATTGTAGCTGACCAATCAGAACCTCTTGAGGGCGGGCCTTTCAGAGGAACCAGGAAATATGCTAGTCGTTTTCATGTTAGCAGAGTAGCTGTATATAATCAAAGTAAAATATATGAAAAAATAACGTGATTTTTCACAAATAAAACATGAGCACACATTGCTTTGCACCCCATAAACACAATCAAGCTTTAAAAATACACTCTGGATCACTGTTTTAACAAAGACACAATGCCACATTTGCATTAAAATGACATAAGTGAGTGAATGACACTTAATGACAGTAAGCCTGGGTAAACTCTCATGTATATATTCATGTGTATAGATTTTTAAAATGCTCTTTGCACTAAAAATAGTCCTTTAAAGAACTCTTCGATGACACCACAAACATCTTATCGAGTACTTTCATTTAATTTTCCAAAATTTCATGCCATATATTCCACATTATATGTCTATTCCTATTTTTATGACTCCGCTGATTCTGCAATTCTCTCCGTTTTCCTCATCACAGAAATAATAAACTATAGGACATAACAGCGTAGCAAATAATAAGTGCAGCAGACAGTAAAACTATTTGCGCTACATGATTGCGATGATGTTTGTGACGAAATGATAACCAATTTGCAATATCAAGCAGCATAATGGACTAGTTTTAGACAGCCAAAATAACTGAAACAAAATGACACTAGAGGCCCTGCACATTCATGTGACAAACGACTGCTCCTGCTCTTAGGTGGATCCATCAAAGCACACCACAGGGACAGTTAGACCGATGCATTGGTTAATCTGCATCCTGAAGCATGAAGGATTCGCACGTCACACACGGAGTCTGAGTTTACACTTTGTCTGTTTCTGTGGCAACAGCAGCAAGCGTGAACTGTTCACACAGCTGACCTCACATCATTCCCATAAATTACTCTTCCTCACCAGAGGGGAATAAATTGGATCCGAGCCTGGAATGATACACATTACAAGTGAGGGCGCTATGATCAGTGTCATTTACCTGTCAGGCCTGCTGTTCACTGCTGCATCTACTGCAATCTGTGAATGGACAATATCACAGTCTTTCAGAGAGCTGTACATCAGCATGTCCTCGTTGGAGACTTTCAGGTATGATGGGAATTGAAAAGCTGACACCGAAGTGTAAAAAAAAAAATATTTCACTCTGTTTTATAGATGTAAATGACTGTCTTTCAACAAAGATTGTCCATCTAACACAAAGCAAACACAAAGCAAACACAACAAATCATACTCTGTAAAAACTTCAATTGATAAAATGTTGAAAGTGTTAAAATATAAAAGTATAGAAGTAATATTAATACATATACTTTGTACTTTGTTAAGAATATACTTTTAAAACTGTAAATGAAGGGTTTTTTGCAAATGCAGTCATCATTCAGGATGGCTGATATTGACTGGTCTGTTAAACCAATTCAGCCAGTATTATATGTATAATCTGTTTAAAAGTAAAGCTAGTTTTTGAAGAATAATTTATTTGAAGCTTCTTTTGTTTTGCAGTGTACGATTAATGACTTACTGGCTTTTAAACAATAGGTGTAGTAAAACACAAATATTAAAAACTCATATGAGAAAGTTGTTTAAAATATTAGTGTTTTCTTACACCTTTTAAAATAAAAGAATGAATTGTAGAATAGCATGTTTGGGGTTTTGAGTAAAATAATGTTGACATAAACTTCATGTTTTATTAATAAATTACAAATAATCATAATAATATCAAATAATAATCAAATAAAATCAAATAATACTACCTCAGATAGGCGTCACGGTGGCGCAGTGAGTAGCACGATCGTCTCACAGCAAACAGGTTGCTGGTTCGAGTCTGGGTCGACTGGGTCATTTGGCGTTTCTGTATAGAGTGTGCATGTTCTCTCCGTGTTCGCGTGGGTGTCTTCTGGGTGTTTCGGTTTCCCCACAAGTCCAAATACATGTGGTATAGGTAAATTGGGTAGGCTAAATTGTCCGTAGTGTATGTGTGTGAATGAGTGTATATGGATGTTTCCCAGTGATGGGTTGGAGCTTGAAAGTGCATCCGCTGTATAAAAACATATTCTGGATAAGTTTGGGGGTTCATTCCAATGTGGCGACCCCAGACTAATAAAGGGACTAAGCTGAAGAGGAAATGAATGAATACCTCAGGCTCAGATGTGAAATCTGACACTGCTGTGTACTTTATAACGATAAGATGCTACAGTAGTAAAAAAATAAAATAAATAAAAGTATAAAACGAACTAAAGTAATTTTTAAATACACGTTTCATATTCTTTAAATCTAACTTTAACCCAAAAGTTGGGTTTGTCCATATTTTACATTTTAGATTGAACAACCCAGCATTTTCTACATTTGTTGTGTAGTAGTATGTAAACTCTACTAATTCTGAACCTTCTGTCTTTTCACACTTCACTTGGGTAACCCTGGGTTATTTTAACCTGGGATATCTCTCCTCACACTGCTCATAATTGAACCGATGTTAACAAATAATCCTGCTCTCTAAAAATTGCTGGGCTATTTCCATTCAATTTAAAATAGTATGAAACAAACAGTACAAAAAATAACAAAATAGTAAAATATAGACAAACCCAAACCAGATTTAATTAAAGAATGAAGCCAATTCTTGACTTTGTTCATATTTTACCTAAATGGGTTAAAATAACCCACTATTTTAGAGTGTGTGTATTTCTATCCAGATATTTCACACTGGACTCTCCTTAACAGGTTAATGTTTTCATTTGCATAATTGCAAATTTCATTGTCACTCACTGGATGAATACAGCAGGTGACCTGTTTATAACTCAAACGTTGCACATTTCCCTATTCCATACAGTATACTTCAAAATGCTATCAAGTTGTCTTCTTGGGCTTAGTTTACATATACTGTAAAAGTAGCAATGACACATCTCTAACTGAGATGTTTTCCATCTCTATTTGACTATCCATCACAAGTGCAAAAGGTTATTTATATAATGTGCATGATTATAATGTATACAGTGTGCACTGTTTGTGACTGTTGAAAACAGGTAAATATCGACTGTTGCTACTCATCTTAATACCAGTGTGAAATGTGAGGAAAACTCAAGGTTAAATATAATTCATCTGCTGATTGAGAACAAAAAAAATGCATGGGTTGATTTTACTTATTCTTTTTAATGACATATGAAGTAATGTCAACCATTGACCTTACTGTTTAAACACTACTCTAAAATCTGCTGTATTAGACATTTCCAACAAAGCCTTTGACAGAACAGATATAGTCTAACCACAACTGGCAGTTTTTTTTAAGGAGCACAATCTGCTGATTTTCCTGAAACAGCTGCCTTAAGTCATGAGAAATCAACCGTGTGCTTCTAAACATTTGGGCACAGTCAGCAGAGAAACATATGGGAGTGATATATTTGTTCTAATGTGTTTGATTTAGTAGGGTCAGTGAGTTACAGATAGCTCTTAAAATAGCTGAGTTCATTTGTTTTCAAACTGATTGTTTTGGAGTTACGTCCTCAATAATTAAAAGTGCGAATGCGTGTTTTCTAAATGAGCTTCTGTATTACATGACAGATGAGAAATAAGAGGAATCTGCGGCTCATTGGAGCAGGCTGGGAGAAGATATACTGTAACACACCAGCATCTAAAGCTGCTGACATGTACAAGACCAGCAATCACTGAGCGAACTGTGTGTGTGTGTGTTTGTGTAACTTGTATTCCTAACATTACCAGTACCAGTTGTGGGAAAATTTGAGGAAAATGGCATGGAAAATGGAAAAAATTTTGAAATTGTAAAAATGCAGATTGTTTTCTGTGAGGGTTGGGTTTTGGGGTAGGGGGATAGAATATACAGTTTGTATGGTCTAAAATTATTACATCTGTGGAAGATCTCCATAAAGATACCTGTATAAGTGTCTCTGTACATGTGAGTCTAAGTGCCAGTGTGTCTGTGAGAGAGGAAGGGGGTGTTGTAGACCAGGAATAGCAGTCAATTTGGTTGAGACTTCCTGGATTCCATTTCCATACCACAAAGGTGTCCATAGGTGAAATGGCATGCCTTTGTTTTAACAATGTGTTTTCCTACATTCTCGGGTAAGACAAAAACATCAAGGACGTTAAAGGTGAAACACAGCTGGCTTAAAATGGCCTTTTATGGAAACAAGAGCGACACTGATGATTCTTTCGGTCAGTTTATTAGAGAGCCTTGACTCATTCAGGAATGAAAGAATTTATCTGTCGGTAAACTGTATTTGAGGCAAAAAGTATGCCTTAATGTACCCACGTGGTCGAGTTCATGAGGCAGAATTTGTGAATGGCAGTCAAATGATATTACTGATGTAATACCTACTGTACAGTATGCAATATCTGACACAGTTAAAACCCTTTTTCGACATAGGCTCATTCTGAAAGTGTACCTCTATATACATTTCTGGAGATTGCAAATTATGAAGCCAGAAGTACAAATGGCTGCAGTGCATTTCGTTTTTAAAACAAACGCTACAGGGCAGTATTACGTTGTTCCATTTCACGCTAACCAGCTGACCGCTTACCTCCATGTGGATGGCTTTTCCGCTGTTACCAGTTTGTCCAGTGGCATGCCACGTACGTCAGAGGATTTGAGATTCAGAGCGGAGTTGACCGTGACAACGGGGTTTGAGTCGATCGAGGGACGGTTCAAGAAAGTAGGTAAGACAAAAATAGAATAAGCAAGGAAATAACAGGGTGAGAATGTGGTAAAATCTGAAAATGTGGTAAAAATGAGGCTGCCACAAGGGTTTTTCTTTTACCGGATTGCTTTTGAAAACACTTTCGGTTGGGTTTAGGGAAGTGGGTGGGCGCTGGTCAATCGGTGCTTTTTAAAATGCTATTGGTTGGGTGTATAGGGAAGAAGGAGGGTGGGTCAGTCGATCGGTCAGTCAGTTGACAGCACCCTCTGGTGGATGTACAAAATACGTAGCTCTATTTGGTGCTCTTCAGAAATGTATTTAGGAGTACGTAATATGAATGGGCCTGAGTAGCCCTTATTGTAGAAAACAGCTGCTCATTTGCATTTAAAGGGACACACTTGAGAAAAGGGTGGAGTTCTTGAGCAAATTTAATGTATGTCAACGAGGTCTTGATAATATCAATATTTATGCATTATAATGCCTTATAATATTATGCATTATAATATTTATACTTATATATTGTCAGTAGAGCAGCACTGTGGCTCAGTGGTTAGCGCTGTTGCCTCATAGCAAGAAGGTCATTGGAGTGTCGGTTAGGTCAGTTGGGTTTTCTGTATGGAGTTTGCATGTTCACCCCGTGTTCGGTTTCCCAAACAGACCAAAGACATGCAGTTTAGGTGAATTGGATGAACCAAACCTGCCATAGTGTGTAAATGTGAGGGTGTATTGGTGTTTACCCAGATGTTGGCGATTCATTCTTCTGTGGTGACCCCTGATAAATTAAGGACTAAGCCGATGGATGAGGATGAATGAATGTTGTCAGTACCTTTGCACTAGCATCCCACTTGGTGTTAAAGAAACATTTTTGTTAAAGCGCCATTGACATGTAAACAGCCTCTAGGAAAGAAAAGCCAGATTCTGATACATTTACTGTTTATTTCCTTTATAGTCAATATTATTATTTAAATACACTGTCCCTTTCAGCACTGTTGTTTTTAAAGCTTGGCTGCATCCAGCTCATTTCATGATCCAGCAGGCAAATAGATCCTCTAGAGCTGTTGTCAGCGCTCTGTTGAGCCAGAGAGGAACGGGATGGAGTGTCTCTCAGCAGAGGACGGCGTGTCAATCCCACCATTGTCCTGTCCCTCATACTTCATTTCACATGCCAATTGTTTTTTGGAGTCTTTTCAGTCCTAGGATAGATTCCAGCTAACTGTCTGATGAAATAACCTGCGCGGTCTTCTGTCTGAATGGAGGCCATGATGAAGGATGTGCATCTATTCATCAGGCAACCAAACAGCCTGATTTTTTTTTCTTCATGCTTTATGTGCCTCTAGTCTTTTCATGTTATGAATGATCTTACGCTGCCTGTCTCTCTCCTTTGTGGTTTGATGGCCATGTTTATCTGTGATGTTCACTCTCAGAAATGATTGGCAAAAGCTGTCAATGCGGCGGTTTCTTTTCAAAAGGTTCACTTTTGATTATATGTAATTGATCTTGACATTTAAGGCACCAATATGGATCATTTAGGTACAAACGTGCACCTTTTGAATAGGTAGCACCTAAGTAAAAGCTTTTATACTTCTCAGAGTGTAGTGGCTGTCATTTATAATGGTGGAGGTGAATAGAAAAGCTTGCTGTTTATTTCGCCTTTCTTTTGTGATGACGCCAGGCTTAAGGATCGCTCAATGTCTTTCATCCATTTTGTCCACTGCCAATATATATATATATTGGATCAAAGATGTAATGCTACCTCATAAATGGCCCCTTTTACATATGCTGTCATTACTGGTGAATTACAAGTAAATTACCCTGAGCATCATCGATCATTATACGCATATGAGCACATGCAGACAAGTTGATTTAAGAAGTCCGCTTTGGATCAATCACAAAGCTTGGTATGGGTAAAAATAATATCTGAGACCCATTTCATGGCTAATTCAGTGCATGTGCACAAAAGGAAACAAGTCTACTGTGTTTCATTTTTAACAGTAAGGGTAAAGTAAGGAGGAGTACATAAGAGGCGAGGGACTAGTTTCAACATGCCCCTGATTTTTAAGCCAAATTGATTTAAATGCGTTTTTGGTCTTTTTACACTTGACAGTCCCACTATTATTGTGGTAACCTTGTGCACTAATATGATACTTATGTACTGAAATAAAGATAATAAACAGCCTCCGGCGCCTAGACTGCAGCTCTGCACAAGACGTCTAGCCATAAGAGAAATGGTCATGCCCAACTGAGCCTGGTTTCTCTCGAGGTTTTTTTTAATTCTTCACTTTCGCCAATTGGTGATGTTTTTTTCCTCGCTGCTGTCGCCACTGGCTTGCATGGTTCGGGACTTGTAGAGCTGTGCATCGATGGATTACTCGCCAGTGTTTGAACTCTCAACAGTGAATATTAAACCACACTGAGCTGAGCTAAACTGAACTTCAACTCTGAAAATGGACTGACGCTGTTTCAGTTTTTTATAATGCATGTGAAGCTGCATTGACACAATCTACACTGTGTAAAGCGCTATATACAAATAGGATGAATTGAATCGAATTGATCATACTTGCTACATTTTATAGTGTTGTGAGCAGCAGTGATGAGGTTTGTTGGTGCAGTGCAAACTGTATTTGACTGTATTTGAAAAACAAACTTGTTACATGGTTACATTTGTTGGATATTTTGTATTGATTTTTGTTTTATGCCAAAAATAATCCGAAAAATAAATATATCATAATCTGTGAAGACGTTTTTTAAGTTTTCTGCTGTGCATATACCTCAATTTTGATTTAGTAATATGCATTGCTAAGAACTTAACTTGAAGGCATCTTTCTATATATTTTTTCACAACCATCAGATTTCAGATAATATTACATGCATCAATTGAAAGCTTTGTTATTCTGCTTTTGGGTGAAGTATAAATCTCAATTTATAAAAAAAAGACACTTATGACTGGTTATGTGGTCCAGGGTCACATATACAATATGTAATTTTATCCTCAAGGGCCTTGTAATGCTATTCTCAAGCCTCTCCTCCATTCACGTCTATTCGGAAATGGATTCTTGCTCTCTTTTTTTTTTCAATAGATGCCAATGTTTATGAGGGCTTGTATGAGGATTAGATGCCGTCATGTTTCTTTGAAGGACAGCAGAGAAAAGGCTTTGATTTGCAAATAGTACTGTCCAACAAAGAGATGCAGTGCAGTTTTAGCCTTGTAGTGTCCAGTGCTTAAAGACTGAATCATTGCAGGACTACTATTTTTACTTGTCTAACAGTGAAAAGCTTTGAAATCGAATTATAGTGAAAGCTTTTGTAGTTTTATTATGACCTTTAAAAAAGTATCCATTTGATAATAGCCTACAAACTTTAAACATACATGTAAATTAAACGTACTATACATGTTTTGACATTTGCTTCAGCAGCTCAGTATGAAAGTCTTGCAGCTGTATTTATGGAATTTTGCCGAGAAACAGTATGGCAGTCTTATGTGAAAGCACAATGAACCCTTGCTGCTTCTTCACTGCATGTGTTTAACACACAGGCTGCACACACTCTATAAATGGATCATGTGTGAAATGGACGTGACCCTTTTGCCGCATCTCACATTTGAGACCCAGCCTTTTTTCTTCTTCATTCATCAGCGCTGCAGTGTACTGTGGTGCAGTGCTTTGAGTGTTTTGTTCCGTATGTCTTCCTCATTGAACACCTCCACGAACTGAACTGAGTCAGTCAGATGAACCTGTTCTTTAAAGGGCACCTATTTTACCCCTTTTGCAAGATGTAAGATAAGCCTTTGGTGTCTCCAGAATGTGTCTGTAAAGTTTCAGCTCAAAGTACCCATCATATAATTTACTATAGCTTCCAGAATATGCCCATTTTGGTGGCTGAGTACAGTGTGGCTGTCTTTGTAGCCTGTAGCTTTAAATGCAAGTGAGCTGCTTCTCCCACGGCTCCCAGCGCATGTCTGCTTCTCCTGCGTTACAGAAGTCAGTGATAGAGACAGACACAGATGAAGCTGAAATACAGCTCATTATAGTCAATAATAGCAAGTAAGTTTTTGTCATGTATTTGTGGTGGAGTTTATTCAAGCCTTTCTGAAACAATGAGTCACACACAAATGCCGTTTACAGCACACACACACACACACACACACAAATATGCGCGTTTACTGACACCATACGGCTGTGGTGATTTTAGTGGTTAAGAATTTTACTGTCTTTATTTCAAACATGCTCTGTTAAAAAATGTTTTAAATTTATAAAACTTCACATTTGTGACTCTTTAAATTTGTAAAAAAAAAAATCACAGAGTTAGAACAGATCTTTTAATCCCAGTTTATTTGCAAAAAAGGGTTCTGTGGACGAAGCATGGTGCTTGTCAATCAATTCACACTCCTAAGTTACGTTGCCATGATCCTCAAAATCAGGAAATGTAAAAAAAAAACACTTCTTGTGTTTATATCTCTCTAATATGACAGTGGACACATTATACCTACACACAGTTCTATCCAAACAGCTTACAAAAGTTGATCTTCATCATAGGTGCCCTTTAAATGTTAATGCTCCATCATGGAACCATCAACGGCAATTAAAAAAGTGCGATATACTAACTGCAGTACACTAATTACTATACGTCTGAAGTTTTTAAGTGCAAAATCATCTTCTGTGTAATCATTTCTTTACACCTGCAAGACTTTTCTATTTTATATCTACTTAAAAAAAGATCTGACAATCTTATGTGAAACTAAAGTGCTTCCCACCTAAGTGGGGTTTTTTTTAACCGGACCACTATTTAAAATATATTTTCCAAGGATTGACATGACAGGGTGCCACGGTGTCGTAGTGGGTAGCATGTTCGCCTCACAGCAAGAAGGTCGCTGGTTTGAGCCCCGGCTGGGTCAGTTGGCATTTCTGTGTGGAGTTTGCATGTTCTCCCCGTGGTTGCGTGGGTTTCCTCCGGGTGCTCCGGTTTCCCCCACAAGTCCAAAGACATGGTATAGGTGAATTGTGTAGGATAAATTGTCCGTAGTGTATGTGTGTCAATTAGTGTGTATGGATGTTTCCCAGTGATGGGTTGCGCATGGAAGGGCATCCGCTGCGTAAAACATATGCTGGATAAGTTGGCGGTTCATTCCACTGTGGCGACCCCAGATTAATAAAGGGACTAAGCCAAAAAAGAAAATGAATGAGTGAATGAATGACATCACAGGTATTTTATACCACTGTATGTAAGGACAATGTAAAAAGATGGAATGTTGTAAAGAACACGTGTTAAGATCATGTGATGTGAAAAGACTGAAATGCATCTTCCTTTTGCAAGTTGCACATCTTTCACCATACAGTAAAGAAACATTCAATTCTGGAGCAAACTATTCACCCATTGTTTGAAATATAAAAAAGGACATTTGCTGGGATTGACGCAAGACCCATTCACACTGGCTACATTTATATGCAACCAAAAAATCGGTTAGTAGTCCATTAGTATTAGTAAGATAGTTCAATCGAACTGACAAGCCTTTTATGTAAACATCTTTGAACGTTGAAACTGGCAGACACTTTGTGTAGAGATTTCTGATTGCACATAAATCATTTAAAGTTTCTTCCTAAGCTTTAATGTTTAGATTTCTTTTTTGGAAAGAGTTGCATGTCTTTTGACCATACAGACTTTTTGCAAAAAAAATTCAATACCTGAGCAAACTATTCACTCATTGCTTAAAAAGAAAAAGACATTTGCTGGGATTGACGCAAGATCCATTCACACTGACTACATTTACCTTCAACCAAAAATCTGTTAGAAATCGTTAGTATTAGGAAGACATTTCAATCAAACTGAAAAGCCCTTTATGTAAGCACCTTTGAACTTTCAAACTGGCAGACACCTTCTGTAAAGTTTTCTGATCGCATATAGATCATTTAAACCAGGGGTGCCCAAACTCTGTCCTGGAGGGCCGGCGTCTTGCAGATTTTAACTCCAACTTGCCTCAACATACCTGTACAGATGTTTCTAGAAAGCCTAGTAAAGTTCACACTGCACTTTTTGCCCAATACACTTCCCTTTATACGCAGGTGAATGCGTCATACTGGAAACGATTGCTCGGATGACAAGTTTTGCAGTTCGCTGTGTTTCAAAGTTCAAGCTTAATGAATTCTGAATTGCGAAATCACATCACGTGATTGCGTGAGACCAATTGAAGATCAAAACATGACCTCTCTGTACAAAAATGTTAAATATATTTTTAATATCTTATTGTCTTCCCTCATTTTATCACAGAATTTCGCAAGCTCAAACTCTAGTGTCCCTGTGGCATTAGAGCTTGACTAGCTAGCCCAGGTGTGTCTGATTGAGGTTGGAACTAAACTCTGCAGGAAACTGTCCCTCCAGGACCAAGCTTGGGCACCCCTGATTTAAACAGTTTATACCTAAGATTGAGAGTTTATGTACTTTTTTTGTGTATAATGAACATTTAGGTGTGAAATGATAAAATCTGTTTGGCCATATCTTATGTGTCTTTAGGAGAAAAATCCCACATAAATGTGGAATATAAATGATTCTTGAGATCCGCTTCATAGTTTCTTGGTTCTTTAAATTGCCTCTTCAGAGACTCCTCAAGAACAAATTGTTCCCTTATAATATCAGGCTGTAAAATTCTCTTTGGGTCATACTTTGCGAGATATTGTACTCTGTTCTTTAAAGAGCGCTGTGCGTCTAAGCCTGCAGGGAGACGCAGTGCCAGCTCAAGCATTACTTGAATTGCTCTACTCTGCTTATTGACTTTTTGTGGGTTTGATTTGTTTACTGGAAGATGTGGGTAAAATGGATACAGTTCAACATATTGTAAAGTCAAAGTTGTATTTTTGAATTTAAGAACAAGCCTCAAGGCAAGTCAGCCAACTTTATGAATTATTGATTTATCGTGTTCAGATTTGAAAAGATATTGTGTGTGGTATAATTTAAACGTTTGATACCAGTCATTGTATTTTATAAATACATTTTAAAAAAATCTATTGAATCTAATGTGATAATTATTTGTACATTTATGAAAGTGTAGTACATTTTCCAATATCATATTGATGTATTTAACTTTTTATTAGCCTATTTAAAAAAATCCTGGAAAGATTTTCTTGCAAAATATTAAGCAGCACATGTTTTTGGCATTGATAATAATATGAAATGTTTATGGTCATGTGGCAATGTGTAAATCTATTATGTATTGTATTAATTCTGCAATAACATACTTTAAAAACATGAAATGAAGGATTATTTTCAAATTAGCAATTTTGAATTTTGGCTAGAATAGTAAACACGAAGTCGGTTCATTCCGATGTGGAGACCCCTGATTAATAAAAGGAGTAAACCGAAAAGAAAATGAATGAATGAATGAGTAAACACAAATTCAGAAAATAATATTTAGTAACTAAAAATATAACCATTAAAGTAAAATTTGATCCAATAAATGACATGGGGGAAAAGTGTGTAACTATACCCAATAATAATAGGTTGAAAGTTTTTATAGTGTGCAAAATTCATGTAAATGTATATTAAAATGGGAACTGTTATTCTAAATTGTGATAATATTTCACAATATTAGTAGCTGTACTAAAATTACTTTTAAAATTACGAGATTGCTTTAAAAATGTCTAACTCAGAGGTGCCCAAAGTAGGGCCCGCGGGCCAAAGTTGGCCCATGCACACCTTCGGTTTGGCCCACCATCCCATGAGAAAAGAGAGGGAGAATAATGTGGAGTTGTTTGGGGGAAATGCCTTTAACAGGGATCCATAATTTCAAATTTAACATAATCTTTAGTTTCTTTGTTTAATTGAGGAGCTACAAAAATGATAGTCTCAATTAAATGTTGCAAAAGAATCAGACTTTTAAAATGTAAATACTGACAGTCGGATGACAATGCACAAGACATTGGTGAGCAAATCAGGGCAAAGGCAGGAGCAGCTTGACCAGTGTATTCAGCATTGAACTCCATTGTGTTATAAATGGCATTGTTTACTTTGTTTTTACCATAATAAGTTCTTATAAAATGTCAATAAATGATACTGCATAATTACTTAATATGTTTTAAAGCAACGTTTTCTTGTTATTTTTAAAAATTAGCAAATAAATTGCCAATGACAAATTTAATGTAAAACGGTTTGGTATATTTTACTTTGGCCCACAGCCCTCAATCAACTTTGGTCTTTGCCCTTTATAAGAAAAAGTTTGGGCACCCCTGGTCTAACTGAACCAAATCCTTTGTAAAAATGTACATTCAGGTTCATCGTGCATATACAGTATAGCACCGTTGAATTTGTTTTAAGCCTTGCCAATGTGTGATTTATATTCCTCCAAAGACTAGTCAGGTTAATTTGGATTCCTTTTAATCAGCTTACCAAGAAACTTCAGCAAGATCTGAGGATATCTGTATGTTTAATTTAAAGGGAAGCTGCTTCTACCGTGTTGTTTTGAGCGTGATGATGATTAAACCCTGAAATTCTATCATCCTCTTTCATTTTTCATGGTTATTGTAACCAAAAAAATGAGGGATAATTAGATTTTTTATGCATCTGCTAAATTCACAGCAACGAGATTGAGGGTTATGGGGTCACTTCATGGTTTGTTTGCCTCACAGATCTATGTTTAGCTTTTCTTAATTTAGTCCCACTCACACAAGTCCAGTGGCTCCTTGTGCTTATCTAGAGTTGTCCCGCTGCATTGTGGGATAGAGTGTAATCCTCTATTATCTGGAAGCACAGCTGGTAATTCAGGTAGAGTGCAGAAACAGATAATTTCACAGTGTGTTCTCATTTGGAATAGATTTAGCTGCAAATAGGTTGACTCAGCAGGAGATGAACGGAAAAATTTCATTCTTCAATCAGCTCATACAATAAAAGGCTCATTTAGATGTATTTTTATTCTCTTTTACCTTTTGTGCTATATCTCCACTTCTCCCTTACCCTTTCATCAGTATCATTATGAATATTTCATAATATTCCATGAATTTGGTGCCCTTTATCTTTTTATAACTCATCTATGAGTGGAGTTTCGTAATTCCGATATACTGTAGATGGAATTTATTTTCCACCGTCATTTTATCATTATCAGTGATTCATGTACTGTAATGTTGTATTCATGATAATTAAAAAAAAATGAGTAAAGTTTGTTGACAAATGATTATGTAGGCTTAGCAAAGCTGCACGAATTTGCTGCCAAAACATGCTGCTAGCATTCTTTTTGTATTATTTAGCATAAGGCTAGCATGAATAAGCATGTTGTTGGCATGCTGTAAACATGTTCAGTATACTGCTAGCAGGACTTAAAATTCATTTTTTTTAGTATGTTTTTTGTATTATTTAGCATATTGCTAGAATGAATTAGCTTGTTGTTAGCATGTTTTTAATATGTTTAGCATGCTGCTATCATGAATTACCATTTTGTTATAGTCTCGTTATAGGTTGGAAGGCTTTGTTGCAGACAGACAGTCTAGGACAGGGGTGCCCAATCTTTTTCTTATGAAGGGCTAAAAACCAAACTTGATTTAGGCTAGAGGGCCGAAGGTAAATATAGTTGCCATGAGTAAATTCCTAATTTATTTAATAATATACAATGTATATTATATTTAATATAATGAATTTATTACAGTAAAAACAAAACAATCTCATTTATAACAGAACTACACTAATTTGCCTCGATATGCTTCTACATAGTCCTCTATCTGTCGAGTGACAGTATATACATTTTTGAAAATCTGATTTGTTTACAACGTTTAATTGAAACATTTAATTTCAGTTTGCTTTTTTGTAGCTCTGCAATTAAAATAAGATTACATCAAATTAGAAATGACGATCTTTGTGTTAAAGGCATTCGCCACAACCCTCTCCATCATTTTCACCCTCCTCTCAGATGGGATGGTGGGCAAAATCAAAGGTTACCATGGGCCAACTTTGGCCCACAGGCCCTACTTTGGGCATCTGTGGTCTGGAAGGCGCTTTTAGAAATTTGTTCTCAGAAGAATCCCTCGAATAATAATTTAGAAACTAGCTTAACAGGGATTTTCATTTGCTGGCTTTGTTAAGCCAACATAATAATAAGAATAATGAATAATTTATATTTCTTTCTGAAACTTGATGATTTTTCTGTAATACTATTTCAGTTGTATCAGAACAATTGCCTAATTTAGACTCACCCAGATGGCTCACTGTGTTTTTGTATTATCCCACTATAATCTTGCTGTCAGACATTTTGTTTCCTTTAACATTTTTTTGTCCAGTCTTCAGGCAAGTGAAATGATCTGTAAATGCTACCTGACAGATATCACATCAATAAACATTCTGAGGAATCACACCTGTCTCTCTGACAGCCCTAGGCAGGGCTGTCAAGGAAGTGGAAACAAGGGAGTGTCAGGGGAGCGACTCATCCTTTTCAGCCAATCACAGAACATCTAGAAGAATTAAAAAAAAAATTACTTAGAGCACCTTTTAAACCTCTATTGAATACCAGTCATGTATATCATAATTACTAAGCACCCGTCTGAATAAGCCTGGATGGAATTTGTGCCCTCTTGATTTTACAGAAAATAGACATTTGCTGATGAAATATGTTAATGAATATTTTGAAAATGCTTTCAGCGTATACATTAAATTCGCTCGACATTTTTAATTAATCAGTGCCTGTTTATTCTAAATGCAAATAGGCAACATTGTTGACAACGGGTATTTTTAGTAAATCCACACATCACTGCTCTGCTTTTTCACCTTTAGTATAAATAGCACATTACTCTCTTAACATTAGCATATATTATTCCTGTATTTTATGCAATCTAATAGTTGCTATTATTTATAGCATATTCAAACAATATCTATCCCTGTTTACACTCAGTAGGCATATTTTTGTTGTGTATAAATCTGATATGAAAAATCCAGTGTAGTTCAAATTATGAGTGATAAGATATTGAACTTTAGCCCTATTTGAATGTTATTATCTTATTTTCTTATAACTATTAACACACGTGTGTTTTCTTGACGTCACCCATGATGGTTTTTATATATTCTTTAATGAATAATATTTTTAATGCAATTTTATTTAAACCCTTTTTAATTAAACATAACAGATTATATAATTGTCATGTTATTATAAGCCCACATTTTTGTAAATGAGAGAAATCTAGTTTCTGTCCCCATGCTGGTATGAAAATGAATGTCCTTAATTTTATTTTTTATTATATTACTTTTTCATTGGAAGTGGTCTGTTTTTGAAAGACGTGTTCCAAAGGTTGGTGTGCAAAGGGTAGAGTGATAGTGATAATACAAGATCAGCACATTTGCAATAGGATGGGATTAGATCTCTCAGAGGACCTTTAAAGTGGTTATTAGTGTAGTTCCGAAAAAGTGCTATTAGTGAGTGGTTATTAAAGTGATTGTTCAACCTTAAATTACAATTTCCTTACTGCATATCCACACTCAAGTGGTTCTAAACTTTTTTTCTTCTTCTGATGAACATAAAACAAGATGTTTTGAGAAATACATTCCTTTGACATCCAGCAGCCATTAACATCCATGGTAGGAACAAAAATATCATGCAAGTCAATGGCTTCCGCTTTCCACAGACAAAATAAAATCTTCAAAAAGTGCTCAACAGAAGTGGAGAAAAGTGGATGATGAGAGCAAAATGATGACAGAATTTTCATTTTTAGGGTGAGCTATCTATTTAAGTGAGCAACAGCCAGCAACTATTGCATATGCAAAAGTCACATACTGAAAAAAATAGTCTCCGGGTTTCCATAGTTAACTTAGGAATTGTAAAAGATTCATTTCAAGACATTCACACAATTATTCAAATGATTGTTTCAAAATTCCCCTTCAAGCTTGCTGAAAAACATCAGATTATTTGCTCAAGAATTTCACAAAGGTTGTCTGAGGACAAAATGATAAATCACTGGTAATGTTCCTCACTGATAAGTCACATCTGAATAAAAGTGTCTGCTAAGTGCATAAATATACAGTAAATAAGAGAAAAGAAGTCTGTCTGCCACTAAATTATTCAACCGGTTCAATGCATGGAACAACTATACTGATAATTAATACAAATTTAATCCTTCCCTGTTTCTGTGCTGATAGAAATGTCCTGGGGACCTTGAAGGGTTATTGAAATCCATGATGGACACAAAGCAGCAAAATGTCAAGAGCTTGACAGTGCAGCTCTCACCCTACTTTGACAGGACGTCACTGCAGGGCTACTAACTAGCTGTCTGTCCCATTATTTGTCAGCAAAGACGTGGACAAGTGATTCCAGTGTGATCCAAACGCTTCGAAATTGTAGATTCTCCAACAGCCTCAGGAAAAACACAGCGAAGGAACAGCGGGTTTCAAAAATGTAAACTACTGCACACCTTCTTGAAGCTAAAAGAAGCCCTTAGCGAAATAGTTTGATGGACACAGTTTAGTGTAAAATAGACATCGAGGTATATATTTTTAAAGTATCTCACATAGGGATTTAACAGCAAAAGCTGTGTGAGTGCAGTGTCAAGGTTTTCATTCAATCCTTATTCAAGATTTTGCAATATTGCAAAATCAAGGGCAAATAACTGCACACTTCATGAATACCAAGTACATCTCAAGAGCCTTTCATCATATTGTCATTAACGTGTACAAGGAAAATTTCCTTTACAGATAGCACGTCTGTCTTTGTCTGTCTGTCTATCTTTTATTCTGTCTGTCTGTTATTTTGTCTGTCTGTCTGTCTGTCTGCCAACATGCCTGCCTGCATGTCAGTCAGTCAGTCAGTCAGTCAGTCTGTCTGTCTGTGTAGCTACCTGCCTGCCTGCTTGTTAGTCTGCTATTCTGTCTGTCTGTTTGCCTTTTTGTCTGTCATGCTGTATGTCTGCCTGTCTGTCTGTGTGAGTGTGTGTTTGTGTTTGTCTGTCTGTCTGTCTGCTTGCCTGCCTGCCTGCCTACTTGTTTGTGTGTTATTCTGTCTGTCTGTTATTCTGTCTGTCTGCCGACATTCTTGCATGCATGTCTGTCTATTTGTCTGCCTGTCTGTCTGCCTACTTGCTTCTTAGTCTGTTATTGCGTCTTTCTGTTTGCCTTTCTGTCTGTCATTCTGTTTGTCTGCCTGTCTCTCTGTGTGTGTGTGTGTGTGTGTGCGTTTGTGTGTGTGTGCGTTTGTGTGTGTGTCTGTGTCTGTGTGTGTTTGTCCGCCTAACTGTTTGTCTGCATGCCTTTCTGTTATTCTATCTGTCTGTATGCCAACATGCCCACCTGCCTTGCATGTCTGTCTGTCTGCTTTCTTGCCTGATTATCTGTCTGTCTGTTTGTCTTTCTGTCTGTTTGTCTGCCTGTCTGTTTGTCTGCCTGTCTGTCTGTCTATTTGTCTGTATGTCTGTGGTTAAATGGATCACAAAACATAACGTATTAGAAAATATAAACATAAATAAAATAAATGGTGTGCTTTCCTGTTTTGTACAAGAACTGGAAGATTATTAGAAGAAATATATGAATGTATATGAATAAAATAATGAGTGATGATTATTCTTTTATTCTATAAAATAAACTAATATAAGTTTGATTTCCCATACAGCTGATTATGTTCACTCAAGACATAAAATACAGGTATTGTACGTCTGTTTGTCTATCTGTCTGTCTGTCTACTGTATCTATCTATGAATGTAGGATATGTTATTCCTTCATTTCAGCCAAATGTATATATATTGAACTAATATTTGGTGAAATGGCAGCTGAAACTCTGGAATTTCGTCTCCATACGGTCTGACCTTTCCAGCCTCTTAGTTATCTGGAAATTATGAATCAGTATTCAGGTTTGGGTCTGAGACTGCTATCTGGTCTTGAGACGTGAACCGCAATTTGTGATGCTGATATAAGGTTGATATATTTGCAGCCGCAACAATGGAAAAAGCTTATTTCCACAAATCTGAAGTTTAAAATGCATGAAAGGTTGCGGGTGTCAGGCTGACGTCAATAAGACCGAATCGCAGATAACTAACCTGCGTTTGGTCTTTAAGAAAGCACAAAGAAGGACAAAACAATCGGTTAACAAAAGCTGTGAGCTGACAAGGCTGCGGATGAGTGTTTAATCAGAGTAAATTTGATGAACTTTTTTTTTGTCAATAGAAAGCTTGCTGGCTGTTTGTACTCCATTGTGTCCACCCTAATTCCCCTCTGGGTCCAATTAAGGTCTTATAGCACACAGAGGAGACTGTTTACTGGAGGATAGGGGTAAATGGGCGGTCAGGGAGAATTGAAAGCTAGGGGAGGATCCTCTTTCAGATGATTGAATCACTGTACTGAATTTAATATAGAACTAATGTATTTAGCATAGTGATGATGATTCTGCAAATATCTAAGGGAATCCAAGGTTAATATTATATTATATTATATTATATTATATTATATTATATTATATTATATTATATTATATTATATTATATTATATTATATTATATTAGTTAAGTTGACCTTATGCAAATATTTTCACAATTATGTGACACAGACACTGATTTTGTAGCTATTAGTTTGTATAAATATGAGCAGATGTTTTCTGATGTGTTGTTTATCTGAGAACAATCTAACCTTGACTACAGCTCTCATCAGCATGCAGTAAGAAATGAGAAGCTGAGATTCTATACAGTAGGACTCGAGCTTTTCTTGCGTGCTGAAAAATTGAAGAGCCATCTGTGCATACCCCAGAACAGTTCTGGAGAAAACAGGCCATTTCTTAACCCTTCTGCATTGGCCTTTAAGTTGCAGTTGCTTCTACCTGCCGGATGGGTTTTGGATGCCTGAGGTGGTTTTAAGTGGCTAAGAGCACTTAATGAAATGGTCAGTCAGGTCACGCTTATGCTCTTGACCTCCAGTTATCGGAAGCACTGCAGCATTTAAAGCACCCATGAACACTCATCCTCCACCACTTTAACAAAATGACTCAGCACTATTTGCCTTTATATCTGTCTTGCTCGATCAGGCAGTTAACTGTATGAAAGTCTGATTTTCTGGCTAAAAAGGACAGTTAACACTGAAATTACCTGAGTACTTTATCAGTACTGGAATAGCCTTGGGTTAATAAATTCTGTTGATATTAGCATTATGAGTTACAAAAATCAACATTACAAAATAAAATAACACTAAAAACTATTTTTTACAGTTTTTTATGCACTTAAAACATTGATTGAGCAATTCCAACAGATGTGAGATATCTGCTTGTGTTTATTTCTTGCTATACCTAGAAGTAAATTGTGCTTTTATTTGTGCTCTGCTGCTGTTTGCAGTCATTTGTCTTGCCACATCAGAAAGCACACTGTAAAAAAATATCTGTTAACTAGTTTTTGTATTTTGTAATTCACAAGCGTTTTCCATTTATTTACCATTGTGAACTGCATTATGGGACCTTGATCTCTGCTCTGTCAATTTTTGATGTTGAAAATTCAACTCTACCATTTAACCAAGTGACTTTTATTGACATTTTAGTAATTCGAAATAATATATAGAGTAATAAGTCTGTAAAATAACAGAAAATGTACTGTCTGTTAGGTACAATGTTTTTGTACCATATGCAACACCAACCCAGACAATATATCACTTTCAGCTATTCAAAATGTTAATGAAAGTCATTTTTTTTACAACTTTTCAAGATTAAAATTTATTGAAAGAAAGATTAAGGTCGCATCGTGCAAATCTCAACTGCAAATAAAAGGGGAAAAATAAAAACAGGAATCACAAAGTATGGAAAATATGCTAATTTACAGAGTTTTTTTGCATTGCAGCATTTGTTATTTGAATTTCCTTAAAAAATGGACTGAATTTAAGAGAAGTAACAAAACATAAGGTGTGTTATACTGTATAATGTAAGTCTTTAAAGGCTTTAAAATACTGCCCAATGTATTTTGTTAATATGAAGGAATTTTCAGTGATTACATTTGTTTTTTACATGTGTTTTATGCATACTTTTAATGTTGCTTTGTATTGTGTAGTGTTTCAGGGTTAAAAAAAAACATTCATACATTTAACTGAAAAGCTAGTTATAGTCTGGTTAGCTGACATGACATGATTTTCAACAGATTTAAAACTTTCAAAACCGTATTGCTGATGAACAGAATTAATACACGATGTAGATTAATTTTATCCAAAGACTGAAGTATTTTAAAACCTACAGACTTTACAGTTAAAATGAAGACATATAAAGTCTGAATTTTTATTTCACACAGGCAGTGGTTAAAACAACATTTGTTCTTGACATAAGTGCACTGAACTGAAAGACCATTACACCCCCACTGGGGTTCCTCTGAAAAATGTTTAGCTGTAAGCTCCGTTTGAGAGAACTTCAAAGTCTAAAGCATAAAACTAGACCCATGGTGAATTAAATGTTCCTTCAGGCATTATTCTTCATATTAACATTGTTGTAGTTCAGAGATGTCATTATACAGACTTTGATATTTGGAAACAAACAATTTTTACTTCTTTACCTTCTCCCTTGTTGTTCTGTTGAATGTGACAGTTGCTAATATTTAACGAGCACTGTGTTTTACCCAAAGTTTAACATTTTCCAATTGTCTGTGTACTTTCACTCTAATACATGCTGAGTTATTTCAACCTAATTCTGGGGGAAATACGAACAAAACCAACCACTGGGTTCATTTTTAAAATTAAGTTTATAGGACCAAATCTAATCTAAAGTTTAGGTTTGTCCATATTTGAACCAGTTTATGTTGAAATGACCCAGCATTTTTAAAATGCTTTATAGTTGTCATTATGGATGTGAGTAAGCATTTAGACAGGACAAGTCTTACTGACATCAGGCTGCCAGTGACTATCTGTCAGGCTAGTTTGTCTGGTTTGTTCTAATCATCACCTATCAATGGGCTCCTTTGAAGGGAGTTTACCTGATTCAGCATGTAGCGTGTAGATATCACTCTGACTGGCTGTTCAACTATGAGTCAGAGCACAATAGCACTGAAGTGACGGAACTAGGCAAAGTCACAAGTCAAGAGAGAACACAAAGAAGCTGGCTGTCATTTCTTTACAATTCTTACTGTAAATATTTGCAAACCATATGGATTATCAGATTGTCAGACATATTTGCATGAGCAAAAAGCTCTGTGGTGAGCGAGAAGTACTTTGGAAATAGGACGTAAATACAGCTTTGTTTAAGGCTTGTATGTGTGTTCTATTTATTTCCTTTTGTGCAATACGGGTATGGAAAGATGTATCTTGTCAGGCGGGTTCAGAACATACACTGTAAAAAGAAAATGCAGGGTTTTACACGAATTCATGGCTGTGAGACAACATAATCTGATTAAGAAACATATAAAAAGATTGAACATAAAACAATTAAGTTGTCTTAAGAAAAATCTTAAGAATTGTGTTGTTTCAGCTCATTTTTAGTATAATTATACTTAAGTGTAATAAGTGGTTTAAACAAGCAACAAAAACCTTTTTTTAAGAGTACTGTATGATTCTCCTTTCACTCAACAGAGGCGATTTTCGTCACTGCTATTTCTTTGACCTCAGCCTGGTGTGTTTGCCATTTATGCAACTAATGGGAACCTATGTTGTCTTGTCAAACTGTTGACATGGAACTAAATAGATTATATCACAACAGAAAATTATCCAGAGGAAAAAATACAGAAAATGACCATGAATACAGTCTTACGGTAACTATACAGTATAAAATCTACAGTTCTTGTTACCAGGTGCATTAAAAAAAAACTTAAAGTCTTCGGGAACCAAAAGTTCCTGAGACTTTCATATTGTTTAAACTTTCATTTTCATTTCTTGCATAGATTAACCTAAAGAATAACAGTGTCTTTCATTCATTTTCCTTCAGCATAGTTTCTTATTTATCAAGGGTCGCAACAGTGGAATGAGCCGCCAACTAATAACTGAGAAACTTAACTAAGAATTAACTAAGAAACACCAATACAGACTCAGATTCACACATATGCTCATACACTGTGGCCAATTTTAGTTAATCCAGTTCACCTATATAGCGCATGTAGGTATGGAACGTTAACCGTTTTCAAGGTATACCACGGTTTGGAAAAGTCAAGGTTTTAAAAGCACCAACATTTTCTGTAATACCGTTCCTAAGGTATGAGTAAGATTTTTTATTTACTTTTTTAGGACAACAGTATCTTCAGCAGAAAAAAATATCCAAAGATGCCATTTTAAATTGTAAAGAAATCAGTTTTTTTTTTAAACTAATGAAGACAGCAGAAGTCAATAATTCATTTGAATTATTTAGCCTGACATGTTTACTGCTCCAAAATATTATAAATCTTTCAAAAAATAAAATATATTGTGTTCAAAGGGGAGAAAGGTTTTTGTTTTTTCATCCAGACATTTAAAAAATATATATTTTAGAGCAGTAATCACAATGCCGTGACACCGTGAAACTGCGATATTTTTATCCAAGGTTGTCATACCGTCAGAATCTTATACCAACCCATGCCTAAACGCATGTCTTTGGACTGTGGGGGAAGCTGGAGCACCTGGAGGAAACTCACACAAACACAGGGAGAACATGCAAACTCCACACAGAAATGCCAACTGGCCCAGCCATGACTCAAACCAGCGACCTTCTTGAATAACAGTGTGTGCTAGCAAAATACACATTGTCAATTTGTATTTCACTCAGATGTTAATTAAAGAATTCGGTCCCACTTTATATTAAGTGTCGCTTATATCTGTGAACTTACATGGTAATTAGATCTGTAAGTAGTATGTAACTACTGTGTATGTACACACTGGTACATAGTATTTACTTGTGTAATACTGGTGTAAGTACACTCATGTAACAACCCATTGAATAGTATGTGTAAGTACAAATGTGTAACAGGACATTGGTAACAACACTAGGAAAGTACACATCTGTAACAAGAGTTATGTAAGTGCATTGTGTAACAACAATATGTACTTGCAGATGTTTTTCCACTTCCACACCTGTTTGCAGATCATGTATTTGTGAACACTGTATGGCAGAACTAATGCTGCATTAGAAGGTTTCACCTTGTGTTTCACCTTGCATGGTAAATCCACAGGAACTGTCCACTCAATGTAAAGTGTAAAATGGTCACAAATTACTGTGTAACTTGTAGAAATATCTTTTATGCAACACTTTAATAACAGTGTAGCTACATGGTAACTTCACAGGAACGGTCCACGATATAAAGTTTAAAATAAAGTTCATTTTCGTTTTGGCCTAGTCCCTTTATTAATCTGGGGTCGCCACAGCGGAATGAACCGCCAACTTATCCAGCATATGTTTTACACAGCGAATGCCCTTCCAGCTGCAACTCATCTAAGCCGAAAAGAAAATGAACGAATGTATGAAAACAGTAATTTGTAACCATTTTACACTTTATATTGAGTGGACAGTTCCTGTGGATTTACCATGTAAGTAATCTGGTATCACAAGGTGAAACCTTCTAATGCAGCATTAGTTCTGCCATACAGTGTTCACAAGTACATGATCTGCAAACAGGTGTGGAAGTGGTAAAACATCTGCAAGTACATATTGTTGTTACACAATGCACTTACATAACTCTTGTTACAGATGTGTACTTTCCTAGTGTTGTTACCAATGTCCTGTTACACATTTGTACTTACACATACTATTCAGTGGGTTGTTACATGAGTGTACTTACACCAGTATTACACAAGTAAATACTATGTACCAGTGTGTACATACACAGTAGTTACATACTACTTACAGATCTAATTACCATGTAAGTTCACAGGTATATGCGACACTTAATATAAAGTGGGACCAAGAAGTCTATACTACAGAGCTGTTGAATGCTTCATTCTGATTGGCTTTTGAACATTCAAAGGTGTGCAGTTATATTCAGTGAAATGCACAGCTAAAGTGACCGCGTTACAGTTTCATATCACTCTGCTGAAGGATTTCAGTTACTTCACAGTCAAGGTTCAAAACAAAACTTTGGCTTTGGCTGAAATGTGTAATAAACTGGTCCTACACACATGTGCTGTTTGTCAAAAACATGAAAAAAGTCTTCATATTAGTAAATAATACAAAGCGATGACCACATTGGCATCATGTCCGCACCACCACTTCATTATTTTCTAATAATCCAGCAGCCCGTCATCAATTACTCCTAACATAATTGACATGACATGCCAATTGGAATTGGTGATTTCCATTGGCTTTGGATCGTAATATGGATGAGACTATAAGATTTAAAATCAGCACACTTGGAGCGTGTCAGACAGACAGCCCTGAGAGACAGAGATGCTTCTTTCAGTCTGCCATCTATCAACATCACAATTGACTGACTTGCTCTTTGAGGGCCATTTCAGTGCGCCTGGCTGAGCCGAGTGTTGCCGACTGAAGCCCCTCTGGGACCAACCTCTTGCATTTAGTACATGACGTCTGTGCGAGTGTGTTCGATGGTTTGTTGAAACCTGTATTTGACACAATTGTGCATCCATACGTGAAGTGTTTTCATTCTCCGTGTGTCAGATGCCCTCTTCCTGCGCTCGTCGCAACAATGTCCCGCTCTTATTCATTCATTCATGTTCAACGCCTCAGAAATCAGAGCTGAAGAAATTGCATCAGAGTCCACCGCGTCCAACACGAACAGTCATTATTTAATTAATTATAAATGCACCGCTGCCTAAAAATAAAGTAGTCAATAATTCACTGTGATTCAGTACAAATTCAATATCAGATTTCATCTCCCGGCAGTGCAGTCAATAACTGGCATGCACACACAGACGCATTATCTTCCGTTATATTCAGGGAATGTGATGAAGGAGCAAGAAGCATTGGTCCAGTTCAGATTACAGCACGTTCCTCTCTGATTGGATTTTCAATTAAAGATAAGATTTAAATATTTTATGGTTTTGTTATGCCATATTTTTAAAAAATATATATTTTATTTATTTTATTTTTTAGAATATATTTAAATTGGGCTGGATATGATTTCTGTGATGTGGAAAATGCGAATTGAATTGCGCCGTTCAGTCTTTTTATGGATAATGCAACCATTCAGTATCAAATGATCCATTAGAATTCATTCTAACATGCTGATTTAATGCACAAACACTATTATTACATATTATTCATTCATTCATTTTTCTTTGGTTTAGTTCTTTATTAATTAGCTGTCGCCACAGCGTAATGAACAGCCAACTATTCCGGCATATGTTTTACACCGCAAATGCCTTTCCAGCTGCGACTCAATACTAGGAAACACCCATACTCACTCATTTACACACACACTCATACACTTTGGCCAATTTAGTTCAACTAATTTACCTAAATGACAGGTCTTTGAACTATGGGGGGAAACTGGAGCACACAGAGGAAACCCACAAACACGGGGAGAACATGCAAACTCCACACACCAATGCCAACTGGCCCAGCTGGTGACAGTGCTAACCGCTGAGGCACTGTGACGCTCATTTATTATTATTTTTATTATTATCAGACTTATTTCAGTTCGTATCAATCTTATTCTCAAGCCTTATTTTGTTTAAATAAAAAATACCAAACAAGTCCTAGACTTTTGAATGGTGTTGTGCAGACTAATCAAAGTCGTGAAAAAAAGTCATCATTTACTAACCCTCTCATCATTGAAAACCTTTATGAGTTTCTTTCTTTTGTTAAACACAAAAGAAGAAATTTGACAGTTGACTTTTTGTCCAATTTGTCATTTTAGTCAATAATTTCTGTAAACTATTTTATTACCATTCTTCAAAATATCGTCTTTTTTCGTTCAACACACACAAAAAAAAAATCATAAGCGTTTCATGCAACAGTGAGTAAGTATCCATTTTTAGCAAAATGATCCCTTTAAGTTTGTGCGGTAAAAAGTGATTAGTTGGCTTTACTTAAAGAGCACCTATTTTACCTCTTTTTCAAGATTTACGATAAGTCCTTTGTGTTTTCAGAATGTGTTTGTAAAGTTTCAGCTCAAAACACCCATCAGATTATTTATTAGACCTTTCAGAATATTGGAATTTTCTGCACTGAACACAATGTAGCTGTTTTTTTGCATGTACCTTTAAAGCTAGTTCTCCCCACTCACCGTTCCCACGTGCCTGTCAGAGTGTGCCTCAATCTCCGGCTGAGTCCGATAAACAGCATGAAGTGACAGACATGAAGGAAGCAGATCTCACGTACGTTTGTGAGAAATATTACAGTAAGAAAATTCCCAATGATTATTTAATATATTTGTTGTGGAATTTATGTGGACACACTATACCTACACACAGTTCTGTCCAAACAGCTTCCAAAAGATGATTTTCCTCATACAGTAGGTGCCCTTTAAAAAAAACGAGTAAAACTGTTGCTCTAAAACTTTACAGTTCCAAGTTACAATCGATTACAATTTTTTACGCATACTCAACTTTGCTTTTTAAAGTCACTATACTGCATGAAGTATATGATTATTTTCGTTATACTCACAGTTCTTTTAGATTGGGTTTCGAAACTGATTTGTTTATATTTTGTGTACATGTTTACATATCATTTGCCTCGTGACTATTTTTAACCCCATTTTTGCAGGTTTGACACCATAGCCTTACAAAACATGACTGCTTAATGTATATAAAGTCTAATAAAATTGGTCAGCTAACTGTTTTCTTTTTCCCAAGTATGTTTGAATTCATGCTGTGATGCTCATTTCAGTATAGTGGTAAAAAATTAGTAAAAAAAACAATGCCAACAGCCATTTTCATCCTACCTGCAACAGTTTTAATCCACTGAGAGATGCTCGTGGCTTCATCTCAGTTCTGTTAGACCTTGTTCCAGTATTTACATTGCGGATATTATTACACGTTGGGTTTATGTCATGTTGTTTTCCTGAAGGTGACCCTCTACACCTGTCTAACAGAATGAAAATCTGTGTTTGTTTCCGTACAAATCGGCATGCTTAAAGGTCACCGCAGTGCTTGTGGTGTTTTCTTTAATGGAGCAAGCTTCATGACTCCAGCTGATTTGTGATTTTGCAATGCTAATGGTTCTGTCTGGAGGCACTAAATACGTAACAATTTATATCAAGTGAAACAAAAACACGTTACACACCATTTGTTCATGCACCTCAGTCTACAGTGACTCTCTGCCTCAGGTCTGATTTGATATGAGAGAGAGAGAGAGAGCATTCCTTAGTGATAAACCTTGATGATGTCAGGAGTTTCCAGCCAGTGTTGTCAGGTTATTCCTCTTGTGTGACACTTTTATCACTCACTGGTGTGATAAGACAAGTGTTGATCTCTGTTCCCAGGCTTTGCATTGTGTTTCTCGTCTAGGCGGCTGTCGCGTTAACACTGCTTTCTGCATCAATAAGAGTCAAAATGCAGTCTGAGTCTGGCATTGAACACTGATTTTGAAGGCTCTTCAAAGAAAAGTGAGTTTCACTGGCAGATGATGAATTTTTTTAAGATTTAGTTTTTGATGTCTTGCAGACTTTACAAAGATAACGTTTTCACAATAGATGTTAAATGTATCTGACAAAGAGCAAGACAGGAACTCATTAACGTTCATTTTTCTTTTCCGTGATGGACATATCTGCTAATGACTGATTTTAATTTGTTTTTAATCTCCGTTCAGTTGTATTATTTTTTTAGTTCTAATTTGTTTTAACTTTTTATTATTACTTTCTAACTTTTTAAACTTGACTTTAATAATTTTTCAAATTAATATTTGAAAGGTTTGTTTGTTTTTTGTTGGTCGAAAAATCTGATCTGTGAAATAAATGAATGAAGGAATGAATGAATGAATGAATGAATGAATAACCTGTATTTATTTATTTATTTATGAAAGCATGGATTACTTGTATACTTGATATTTTTCCATTATTGAATTGAATTGAATTTTTATTTTGACAGATTTTAAACAAACTACAAAAAACAAGTATCCTATACGTTTTGAAATAAAACCATTGAGGATAACCTCCACATACCTCCACATTTTAAAACAGGAACAAAATTATAAAAAATACAATAAAAAAAGAAAAAATATCATTGTGCACCATGCAAACCAACTATCATGACCAAACATCTATTGATCGCTTTTTTGAACCTTCTTAAGTCTTTTATTTCCTTGATCGGCTGTGGTCATTTGTTTCACATGATTGCACTGGTGTATAAAACATATTTTTCTCCAACACACACTCTTTCATTAACAGTTATCATGCCTAATTCTTAAAAAAACTCTTTGTGCAAATGTGCTCTAGGATGAATTATTTTAATCATTCGTACTAATTTATTTTGTGCCTTTTGCAATTTTTTTCCCCTCAGACTCTGTGAGTGTCTACTGTACCAAAATGAGGTAGCGTAATAAAAATGGGGTTGAATCAAAGCTCCTGCCAATAATCTTAAAGAATGAACATATAACCTATACCACATATCTTCTTAAAAACCCTTCTTGCCAAAACATCTCCTGATAATTTATTATCTATTAAACATGACTTAATTATCAAATCATAACCACAAAAAAGCATCTTTCTTTATTTTCACTCTTGAAGCTAATAACATATTCTGTTTTTATAAATAATAATAATAAAAAAAAAAACATTCAAAAACCTTATTTCTTAACTGTGAACTCTCTATAATTTCTTCCAGGGCCCTTTTTTCTTGATGAAACACTAATGCTCCTACACTGACATTTCAAATTCTTGAGTACATTTTTCCAACCCAGAATCAATCACACCATTTGAAACAGAAACTGAAAAATGACATTTAAGAGTAAATAAATAAACTGGACTGCATTTATTTGAAAATGCTGAATCACTGAAGCACATTAAATTATTAAAAAATATGATTTAAATATACATGTGTGCAAATATATAGTAGATATATGATAATGTTTGTTTAAAGACTTTCAGTCTGGGAAACAAATCGACCAGCTTCCAGATCAATCCCAACTTGTGCAGATTGTACAACAAAAAATTAAGAAAAAAAAAAAAGACATTTAAGGATGAATAAATAAACTATGCTTTATTCATTTGAGATAATGCCGAAATACACCATTTATAGAAGCCTATTAAATTATTAAAACTATTTTATTTATGCATGTGTGTCCTGCAAATGCCTCCACAAATATAGCAACAGCACTTAATTGTAACCTTCTTGTGTGTGTTCGTGTGTGCACGTGTCTGTGTGTGTTAAATATATTCATATGAGAAGTAAAAGTAATATATACCCCTTTTTTATATAAACAAATATGCAAATATATATGCATAGTTTTAAACAAAACCTATCAAATTGCCACTACAGTATGAATAAATAGCGACTGGGTGCTATAAAACATCTGCTGTATTATAATTAAATGTGTGCTATATAAGATACCATCCACTATAAGATATAATAAAATGATTGATGTAGGTCATGTGTTGTTTGCATAAATTAACCAAAAAATGAATTAAAAAATAGAATAGAAATAAGATAGATAGATAGATAGATAGATAGATAGATAGATAGA
>CAIGQQ010026963.1:4245590-4257914 GCA_903798035.1 Danio albolineatus
GATGGATGGATGGATGGATGGATGGATGGATGGATGGTTAGATAGATACAAGTACACCCTTCTCAAATCTCTCATTTAAATTAATAATTTCTATTAGATTGCTTTATAATATTATATTTGTGCATATACATTTAGTTTAGTCAGTACTGAAGGCAAATCTGGAGCTAATCTAACAAAATAACAGTTCAAAAATTAGTAGCCCAAATGTATACCTTAGGGAAAAATAATTAATAACTTTTCAAAAATGGCAAAAATCAATAGAGACAAAAAATATATACATTTTTGTTGAAATGTTGTAGTTTACAATTTCTTTTGACAATATTTTGCATGAATTTAAATGTATTATCTTTCCATTTCTAAAGATGTTCTGTGACTAAAATATTATTTTAATAATTGTTAGTTAGTTAGTTAACTTCAACTGTCCCCGTAGGGAAATTTCATTTGCAGCATACACTCACAGAGACTTCTGGCATTTTACCTTTGGCATATATATGTACATAAATAAATAATTAAGAACATGGAGGACCTACTTTAAATAAATATCCAATCTTCTAGCCATCATCTAGGGGAGGAGGAATTTAAAAACTTAATTGCTTGGGGTATAAATGATAATTATATCTGTTTAATACATTTTTTAAATAAAAATTTTGTATAAATGCACCAATATATATCACCCATTTTCACTGAGAAATGGATGAAGATATTCATCAAAATGGGGTGTTCTCAATTATGCTGAGCACTGTACATCATTTTAATTGATGATCAATAGCTAAAATGTTTTTAAAGCCAATGTAGTTCCAACATCTACCAGTAGGGGCTCATGTGCTAAACTGTCACCCACTGGTTTCTGCTATATAAAACAACACAGTCCAGCTGAATTGTGTAAATTACCTGAAATATATTTTCTAATTCAATTCTCCGAGCAGTATTTCAGGTAATAAACTGAATTCGGATGAGGCAGCGCTGGCACAACCTCAATAAACACTGCCTCGAAGACCGATCGCTTCTTGTTTTCCTTTTCATACTGTCATTTTATGTTGTTTTTATTGCACGAGACCCAGTGTGAAATAAAGATCTTCAGATAGCCGCTCAGCTCTGCGGCCTTATAGCGCCTTGGGCCTCATAAAACGATAATGAGAACGCAGCCTTGCCAGTCGGTGGGTGGAGACAACAGCACTCCATAAAAACACTGCAAGAGATAAATCCATGCGCAGTCAGTTTCATCGGAGTAGTCTGAGAAGTGAAAACCGAGTGTGAGATTTGTTTTAATTAACTGTCAGTCTCTATGTTGTGCTGCAGGGGAACCCGCTCTAACACACAAATGACTAGCACTTTTACTATGCCTGACCTACTAAAACAGAATAAATTATTTTCTCACAAGCCTGTCAGAATCTGCATTGAAAACATGCTAGTCGGAGGATTATTAGGCTAAGTAGTAGACGCTGAGTATTGAGGGTGAAGGTGATTTATTTTGAATGAAGCGGTCGGGTTTTTCCTCAAGCCCTGCTGTGACTCTTGGCCGTTGCATGTGTTCACGCTTTGAGGAAGAGGGCGGGAGAGCTGTTTCTAGCCTCCTCTAGAGGAAAAGAAGTTATTTATAACTCACAAGAAGACACAACACAAGAACAAAGAGTTTTATGGTATGACATGAAAGCTATTTTCTTTTGATTTGGTGAGGTGACAGTGAAAATGAAAGCATTCTTAGAGGACAATGAATGATAGATACATTTATGTATACCTTAGGACTGACCAAAATCTCAAATCTTATATATCATGTCTATAACATTTATTCATGAGGTGGCATGGTGGCTCAGTGGTTAGCACTGTCACTTCACAGCAAGAAGGTCACTTGTTTACTGGGTGTTTACTGGGTTGTGTCTGGAAGGGCATCCGCTGCATAAAAATATGCTGGATAAGTTGGCAGTTCACTCCGCTGTGGCGACCCCTGATAAATAAGGAACTAAGCTGAAGAAAAAGCAATGAATAAATGATAAATTTAGATATTTTTGTTCCATGTAAGTAAACAGCCTTCAGTAAACAGCCCATCCACTGACAAATTTTTAAGTAAAGTTTTTTAACCCAAGATCAATTACAACATTTACAGTCTTTGAAGCAGGTAAACTTATATTATTTAAGTGTAAATGTATAAGCTAAAGTGCATTTATGCAAAATGCCAGATCACAAAAAAGATATTAAATGATTAAAAACATGTAATTTAAAAATATAGGTGTGCAAATATATTGTAAATAAAAGCTAATATTTGTTAAAAGACAATCAAGGTAGATTCTAAGACTTCTAATCCAGACTTTTAAGCAGATTCCAAGACTGTCAATCTGCTGATAACTATATACATCACAATTTTTTTAAGTCAGTCATTTCATAGTTTATGAGCAATTCCATGCAAATGTCAACCTTGTCATGAAAAAAGTTTTCACCAAAATACGGAAACCATTTCTAAGTTGTTTTGTGTAAGCAAGTATTTTACAGTACTTTAGAAATACTCAAAACTGTACCTGTCAATGTTGTCAAACTAATATATTTGATTTACCAAAGTCACACAAGTGGCAATTTCTTATCTGTCAGATCCATAACAGAAAAGTGTCTTATCTGTAACAACACTTTTCCCTCACAAATGCAAAAATATTTAATTAAATAAAATCAGTCATTTTTGTTGTATAGAGAGCCAACTCTTATCCTTTTGATTAGCTATATTTATTATGTGTTGTGCAGTTTAATTCAAAGAATTTCTACAAAGTATGTTGTATACTGTAAACTATAATCTTTTTTGGTCACATCCATAACACGTTTAATTTCCTTATTTAAAGTACAAAACATGTTAGTTATTTTGTTAAATATGAACAGATGTTTCAATTTAATGCAAGCATAGACTTTCTGTGTGAACTTATGTTTTGAGTTTTTACTGCAAATATCACATCACTGGAATTGCTCTTATATATAATGACCACATGTAAATTTGTTACATTTTAAAGTATGTACTTAGAAATGCACTCATTTATATGTGGTCATATTTCCCACTTTATTTAGAACTTCAGGGCAAAACTTTGATTAGAAATGTTGAAATATAAAATAAATATAAAACACTTTTCAAAAACCTCCAACATAAAATGACAAAAAATCGCTAAATAAAATGCTAAATGTAAATATTAGACATTCAATACTGGAACTTTTTCACAATGCTGTTATTCAACACGTTAATGACCTTCTGGTTTTGGTGGTAATGTAATAATGTGGACCTTTTGTAAAGCTATTTAAGTTGCTAATTATTGTGAAAAGTGAATTGAATTGTATCTGCATTGACATTTTTTGTAACACCACGAAATAAACAATATAGCATAATATGAAACTTTGCATTGTTTTTGTATCTTTTTTAAGGGGCTTTTCACATTTATTAGGATTGGATAATGGGCATTAAAGACTTGGAAAACATTTTGGGAGCAAAATAAGAAGGGAAAAATCTCAAGCTGTTAATCGAACTTGAGAAGCTGTGAACATCTTTATGTGTTGGTGCAGACAGACATTTATTTTTGATACATCATTTAGATATCTGTAGTCATATTTCACAGCCCAAGGCCTAGGTCTTTGGACGTATGAGTGCTAATTAGCATATCCAGTCTTGTGTCTGTGTTGTTTTGTGGTAAGTTTGGGTTATTGAAATTAATTGCAGGAATATTGGCAATTAGAAAGTGTGGAGAGCCACAGATGAAGCAGGATTTATTGCACATGGCAGGCACTTTCAGATGTAATTTTTATCACTGTGCGCATCCACCGGTGGTCAGGCTCATGACCTTGTTGTTACTATAGTGTTGTGTTTACTCATTTTGCTCTGTGGGTTTGTGTTTGCTGTGTGAGAATGAAGATCGGATCTGAGTGATAATGTGTTTCTCAGTCTCGCTCCGAGGGTTCCCTCCGCACCACACATTTGGTGTCTCACACCTCGTTCAGGTCACGGAGCTCTCTAAAGATGAGAGGATGAGTTGAACATGGTGTGTCAGATGAAGCCTGAGGTACACTTTAGTTTTTACAACTACACCCTCAAAAATAGAAGTGCTTTATTGATATTGATGCATCCGTGAACGTTTAACACCAATGGAATCTTTTAATTCAACAAATGCTTCTTTAAAGTAAACAATGTTTAAAAATGCTTTTAAAGTTATTTAAGAGGATAGTTGACCCAAAATAAAAATCTTAACAAATAAATTAATTAACAACATTAATTAACAAAATGCCTTCAAAAACCAGCACGTTAATCAATCAATACATCAGTTCATTCATTCATCCATCCATCCATCCATGTATCCATCCATCCATCCATCCGTGTATCCTCCATCCATCCATCCATTCATCCAATTGTGTATCCATCATCCATTTGTGTATCCATCCTTCCAACCATCATTCCTGTATCCATCCATACGACCATCCATCCTTGTAGCCATGCATTCAACCATTTTTCCGTGTATCCATCTGACCATTTATCTGTGTATCCATCAGTCCGACCATCCACCCATGTATTCATCCATTCGACCATCCATCCTTGTATCCATCCATCTGACCATCCATCTGTATATCCATCCATCTGACCATTCATCCGTGTATCCATCCATCTATCCGACCATCCATCCATCCATCCGACCATCCATCCGTGTATCTATCCATCAGACCATCTATCCATCTATTCGACCATCCGTCCGTGTATCTATCCATCCATCCATCCAACCATTCATCCATCCATGAAATCTAATTTATATAATATTTGGACATTTTACTGACTATTTGGCTTGGCTCTGGAAGGGTACTCTTTCTCCGATGATGTCAGTTGGGCGGCTTGAGTGAAATATGCTTAGCCACGCCCCTCCAACCATTTCTTTGAAAGATTACAGTGAAATACGAGAGGAGGAGCTCAATAATAAAACCTCACCCTCTACTCAATATTAGGTTTCATCAGGAAATGTGTCATCATACTGAGCAACTCAAAAGACTGCAGTAACTTCCTGTTAACACAGACTTTAAGGGTTTATGCTATTTGTATGGAAGTTGCTATTGCCACAAAAAGACCTGTTATGCAAATTTCCCGTGGTTTATATAGCCACCACTTAAAGGCAACCACCTCCCTTTTTATGTTCTACAAAAAATCATGTCTCTAAACGAGCCGTGTGTTTTCTATTTAAAGAAAGAAAAAACAACCACGCTCACAACAAGCCCCTGCCATTTAGCAGAAATATTACTAAGACATTTATTTTTAGATATAAAATTGCAGATGACGGCAGAAACTGGCCTCCATATGTTCGAGTAGGATTTCGAAACATATGGAGTATGTTCATACAAATAGATATTTATTTCTGGAGTGCACTTCTCTCCAACGAGTGCTGGTTTATAGAACTCGTGGTGAGTGAAGCACGTCATTGCTTTCTCCTCTGGTTAATCTGTTGATGAGTTCTGATGTCAAACTGCATTCAAACTCCAAACCAAACAAGGCCTTGAAGGTCAAAGTGGAAGCAAACAACAGTGTTTAAATGTGGGCATATTGGTGGGTGTTCTGTTGTTTGACGCACACAGCTTAAAATAAAGATCACACTTAGTCTATATTAGGAAGGTTACAGAAAAAATTGTCTGCAGCCTTTTGCTCTTGTGTAGGAGGTGTCATGTTTCTTTTACTTTAGTTTTGAGTTCAGTCTCATCACTTCACAGAATGAACAGGAGAGAGACAAAAAAAAGTAGCAGTGCTGGAAAAATGTACCTAAAAATAACAAACTGCTGTGTCTCAGGTGCAGTTTCGTCTCATAATGCTGAGAGTGACATGATCTTTGCTGAGCTGTCACGAAACATGGTCAGTGGAACAGGTGTTATCTAATGCTGTTGTCAAAAGGACAAACTATTTGTATTTGTATTCTCTTTCTTTCTTTTTTTAATGGTTAGCACAGTTGTCTTACAGCAAGAAGGTTGTTGGTTTGAGTCCAGGCTGGACCAGGAAGCATTTCTGTGTGGAGTTTCTATGTTCTCCCTGTGTTCGTGTGGATTTTCTCCAGATGTTTCGATTTCCCTGACAGAAAGACATGCACTATAGATAAATTGGATAAACTTAATTGACCATTGGTGATTCATTCCGCTGTGGCGACGCCTAATCAACAAGTGACTAAGCCGAAGGAAAATTAATGAATGAAATTGAATATAGTGTGTGAATGGGAGAATGTGTGGGTGTTTCCCAGCACTGTGGATTGTACTCTTAGTGCTAGGTTGTAGCTGGAAGAGCATTGGCCACGTGAAACAGTTGCCAGAGTAATTGACGGTTCATTCCACTGTGGAAACCCCTGATAAAGCAGGAAATTAGCTAAGGAAAGTCAGTGAGTAAGTGAGTGAGTGAGTGAATAAGTGAATGGAATGTAAATGTACACTCACCGGCAACTTTATTAGGCACACCTGTCAAACTGCTCGTTAATGCAAATTTCTAATCAGCCAATCACCTAGCAGCAATTCAATGCATTTAGGCATATAGACATGGCCAAGCCGTTCTGTTGCAGTTCAAATCGAGCATCAGAATGGGGAAGAAAGGAGATTTAAGTGACTTTGAATGTGGCATGGTTGTTGGTGCCAGACGGACTAGTCTGAATATTTCAGAAACTGCTGATCTAATGTAATTTTCATGCACAACCATCTCTAGGGTTTACAGAGAAATTATTCAGAGAGCAGCGCAAATGCCTTGTTGATGCCAGAGGTCAGAGGAGAATGTCTCAGCCCAGCCTGACTGGTTCAAGCTGATAGAAAGAAAACAGTAACTCAAATAACCACTCGTTATAACCGAGGTATGCAGGAAAGCATCGATGAATGCTCAACTGTCGAACCTTAAGGCGGATGGGCAGCAAAAGATCACACCGGGTGCCACTCCTGTCAGCTATGAACAGGAAACTGAGGCTACTAATTGCAAAGGCTTAACAAAAATTGCACAATAGAAGATTGAAAAACGCTGCCTGGTCTGATGAGTCTCGATTTCTGCTGCTACATTCAGATGGTAGGGTCAAAACTTGGCATCAACAACATGAAAGCGTGGATCCATCTTGCCTTGTATCAACGTTTCAGGCTTGTGGTGGTGATGTAATGGTGTGGGGGGTATTTTCTTGGCACACTTTAGGCCCATTAGTACCAATTGAGCATTGTGTCAAAGCCTACCTGCTGACCATGTTCATACTTTTTTGACCACAGTGTACCCATGTTCTGGTAGCTACTTCCAGCAGTATAACACCTTTAGCACCTTTGGGATGTGGTGGAATAGGAGATTCACCTCATGGATGTGTAAATCTGCAGCAACTGCATGATGCTATCATGTCAATATAGACCAAAATCTCTGAGGAATATTTCCATTACCATGTTGAATCTATGGTAGAATTAAGATAGTTTTCGAGGAAAGGGACCAACCCAGTACTAGTGAGGTGTACCTAATAAAGTGTCCAGTGAGTGTATAAACAAAACTATAAATATTGTTTGAAATTATAAATAAGAGGCAATACTGCTTTTATTTGTTATGTTATGTTATGTTATGTTATGATGTTTTGTTATGTTATGTTGTTATGTCGTGTCGTGTCATGTTATGTTGTTGTGTTGTGTTATGTCATGTTATGTTGTTATGTTGTGTTGTGTTATGTTATGTTGTTTTGTGTCGTGTCGTGTCATGTCATGTTATGTTGTTGTGTCGTGTCGTGTCATGTCGTGCTGTGTTGTTATGTTGTTATGTTGTGTTGTGTTATGTTGTTTTGTGTCGTGTCGTGTCGTGTCGTGTCTTGTCATGTCATGTCATGTCATGTCATGTTATGTTATGTTACACTGTCCTCCTATATACACTGTAGAATTTTTTTTAATATAGTTTTTATTTATAATATTTTGAATTGTTGTCTCAGTAAATATGAGTCTGGCATGCTGGCTTTTAGGCGCCAACCATCTCTACCCAGAACTGTAACATCTTCCAAGTAAAAAAAAATTGGCACTTTATAAATCCTTTTTCCAAATCTATGAGACATTTGGTTAAAACATCTAACCTTCAGCTGCCTCTGCCAGATCCAGGACTTGGAGTGACGGCAGCTCTTCTGTGAACCACACCAAAAAAACAAAAACAAAAAAATCTCCAATCTGAGAGACTACAGTGCAAGAGAGCTGGACACAGTTCAGACAGTAAATCAGTATTACTCACACATCACATATTTTCCAAGGACTTTCCTCTGAAAGGGGAGGCCTAATCTGAGAAAGATCCCTTCTGCAAGAAGCGTGAGAATTCAAGCCATATGACCTGCAAAAACTTGCCCTAAATCATGTGGGAATATCTGTCAGACACTTTTTAGAACCCATCAGCAAAAACAGAAAAGTGTTTTTTCCCTAATAATAAAATAGTACCATGATAGTCCATTGATCTTGTTTTCATCAGACAGATTCTGGCATCTGTTCAGGTAAAACCAGACAAACAATCAATATTGCATACTATATCAGTGTCAAATTCTCATAACACTGCAAATGGGAAGATGCAGATGCAGCACAAATTCATCTCTTCAGCGTTACTTCAACCTCAAACTGTCTGAATTATCAAGGAGTAAATGATGAAACAAAAACAAAAACAGATGTTGTGGGATATTGAAATGAACATTGTCGTCATACACTCAGTGGTGGAAAGAGTACTGAAAAATCATACCCAAGTAAAAGAACCATTACTTGCCACAAAAAAGCATTTATGAAAGATCTCAAGAGTAGTAAGTATACTACACTGTGAAAATGAATCCACCTTATACCCAGCAAATTAAAAATGTAGCTAAATCAATGACATTTTCTTTTAAGGGTCTTCCTAAGTTAAATTATTTCCCATTTATGGACTGTAAATGTAAAGTGTGAGCTTCATTTAGCGTGAGAACACATATTACATTAACACTTATCACATAAAATAATATTGCATTAATATTTGCACCTATTAACTGACAGAGGTCGATGTTTTTTAAATGCAAAGCAAAATTTGTGTAACAAATCTAGGTGTGTCAATATGTTAGAGCTTAGGTTATACACTATCTGACATTAGTCTTGTTGTCGATCCCAGTTGTAAGAGCAACAAATAATAACTTGACTTCTAGTTGATCATTTGGAAAAGTGGCAGAAGGTAGATTTTTCTGATGAATCATCTGTTGAACTGCATCCCAATCATCACAAATACTGCAGAACACCTATTGGAACCCGAATTATCCCAAGATTCTCACAAAAATCTGTCAAGTTTTGTGAAAGAAAAATAATGATTTGGGGTTACATTCAGTATCTGCAGGATGGCAACATCAACAGGCTGAGGGATCAAGACATTTGTGCTACCCATTACATTACAAACTACAGGACAGAGCAAATTCTTCAGCAGGATAACACGCTTTCTCATACTTCAGCCTCCACATCAAAGTTCCTGAAGGCAAAGAAGGTCAAAGTGCTCCAGGATTGGCCAGCCCAGTCACCAAACATTAACAATATTGAGCATGTCTGGGGTAAGATGAAGGAGGAGGCACTGAAGATGAATCCAAAGAATCTTGATGAACTCTGAGAGTCCTGCAAGAAGGCTTCTTTGCCATTCCAGATTACTTTATTAATACGTTTTTGTGTCATTGCAGAGATATGGATGTAGTCCTCCAAGATCATCGGAGTCATACACAATATACTGCACATTATTTCTGTTAAGTGACAAGACTTTTGTCTAAGCAAAGTCTGACCTTACTGTCCTAATTAATTAACTAAAAATCAAGGCATGATCATATTTTATTTTGGTTAAATAAGCGCAATCTAGAGGCCTTTGCCTTTCATATAAGCCACTTCTGATACCAGATGATCAACTAGAAGTCAAGTTATTATTTGTTGTTCCTAAAACATGGATAGGTTACAAGACTTTTGTCAACTAGCAAACTACGTGTGTTCACTCCAGCAATTGGTGTGGCAAACCAAGCTGCAATATGGCGAAAATGTCATGCTGTAATCCTTGGTGTTGACAATGTATTAGCCCTTTGCTTGTAAGCATTAATGACTGAAAATGTCAACCACTCTTTTTTTGGTTTCCTTAATTTTTTTTACATGGAGCAAATCAAAAGATGGATACATCCTCAGGACCAGAGGTCAAGTACAGATAATATTCACATACTAAAAAGTGAAGCATGCACATTAAAAACGGTTACATCTGTTCAGAACATTTGACTGCACAATTCATTTGGAATTATTGATTGATCACAAGTATTTTTATTTTTTAATTTTCAGATTTGATTAAATAAATGTTCAGTTGAGTTCTGAAATAGGGCTTCACGATATTGGAAATATCCAACATTGCGATATTTTGTTTTACTGCAATATAAATTGTGATATGAATATAATTTTACTAATTTAGACTGGGATGGTCAAGTCTTTCAATGCAATGGATCTGCAAAAACTATAATAAAATACTGTACAAGCACAAATAAATAGACAGTGTTATGTGGTTTTCTGGGGAATCTAGCAATATTTAAGTACAGATATTGAACGATCAAATGTAAAATAGCATGATCATCATACTATAAATAATTTAAGAATAATAATATTTAATATTGCATTTTTCTTTTAATCTTTAATAAATAATCTAATTCTAATACACACATTGCGATATTTATGCTCAAACGATATAATTGTTCATCCTTGTTCTGAAGTATCTTGACCTAGGGCTGAGTAAATGATGACAGACTTTACGATGTGTGGTGAACTGACCCTCTAGTATGTCTAATGCTTGGCCGTTGCTTCATTTTCAAAAACTTTCTTTTTTACTCGGACCCCCATTTTTGTCTCATTTAAGATGTAATTTATTGTGGCAGTGCGAAAACATTTGAGTTAATTAGCCATTTGAGAATAGCATGTTTGAAAATCCTAAAAATGCTCAAGGACTTGCGATTTGCATCATTGCGCTCAACAAAACTGAAGACATTTATTAAGAACAGCTGAAATGTTATTCTGCCTGCACAAAGACAACAGATGGTGTTCACTTTCTCACTCTTCTCGTATTTCCCTTCCCCCTGTAACCACACAAACAGCTGTTCATGACTTCCACAACTCCTGCATGTGCTAAATTATTCTGCTCATGACAGCATGCAAATCACTCTATATGTTCAATGGGGTCCGGTGACTGAACGTGTTAAAAAGCAAAAACACTCATATCTGTATTGTCCCTTGTGAAAAAAGCACATATGGAAGTGTCTTTCCCATAGGGGGCATTTCAATCCCGGATTTGCTTGTGTGTCATCAAACTTTCGCATGCAGTTAATTATAGTTTGAGTGAAATGGGCTTTCTGTCTTCATGTGAAAAAATCAGGAACTGTCTGGCCTCTCTAGTGGTTACTGTTGTTCTTCGAATATCCTTTATCATTTAGAGGATGTGCTCAACTGTGCTGTTTTCCCAGTTCCCACTGCCATCCGTCCATAGCTCAGGCGTTTCATCTGATTCTGATCTGCTATTTTGATTAGTGTCATTCATCTCATTTCCAGGAGCAGCTTGTTCTGGTCTCATGTTGTAATGAATTCAGTTGATTGTTTTGTATAATAATAATAAAGAAACATCTGGAGTTCATGGTACAATTCCCTATTCATGATACCCATCAGAGAAAACTCCCTTACAGCTCTTTTGATGCACAACAACATTATCTGCAGAGTTTTCTTAATCAGTATTTATGATTATTATTTACACATTTATTTGTGTTATTCCGGTCATTCTTCTTATTCTTAATGATATTAGAAATATAACTTTTATGCCAAATACTTAAAGGGGCAAATAGATATTGTATATTATTATTATTATTATTATTATTATTATTATTATTATTATTATTATTATTATTATTATTATTATTATTATTATTATTAAAAGAAGACAAATTTTTTTAAACCATATGCAATTTATAGCAAGGATTTACCGTATAAAAAATGTATTAATCGATAATGCTTGACAAAGATTAATTGCATCTAAAGTAAAATGTGTATATTTATCATGAGTATATAACTGCACACATTCCTACATCTATTTCAGAAAATGTTTATTTATATTTAGATTAAACAAAGAAAAAATATATTTTATATATGTATATTTAGAACTAAATGATACAAAAATGGTGTCATACCAGCAGCCATTAGACATTTAAATAAAGTATAGACTAAAGCAGAAGTGTTTCTGTGACTTATTACATATATATTTTACATTTTATAGATTGTTTTAAACACTAAATTAATTTGAAGAGATTATTTATTTTTATTATTATTATTATTATTATTATTATTATTATTATTATTATTATT
>CAIGQQ010026963.1:4257924-4283730 GCA_903798035.1 Danio albolineatus
TATTATTATTATTATTATTATTATTATTATTATTATTATTATTATTACTATGTGAGTTATTTGTGTGGCACTGTTATGAAATGAAGACTCTTTACTGCAAACCAAATCTACCTTCTGGTATAAATAAAGTAACCTAACCTAATATTATGACAAAACCATTTTTATTTTGGATGTGATTAATCGTGATTATTCTTTGCCCAACACAAATAAATAAATAAATAAATAAATAATAATCATAATCATAATCATAATAATAAATAATAAAAAAATAATATTGATTATTATTATTATTTATTTATTTATTTATTTTTATTATAAAGCTATATTTATTAAATTTTTTGTTGAAACACATATAAGGCAGAGAACTGTAAATATCTGCTACTGAACCTTTAATTTAGGTCTATGATGAGTTCGCTTCTGCTGTTCCCTGACATTAAATCATCTGCACGTCTCATTAGTACGTGCACACTGTGGCAGCTGTCTGCTCATAGATTTGCTCACACATGGACTAAATGCTAGACCTAATGAGGTGCTGTAACCACTGGAGCTCAGGCCCACCTCTCTCTCTCTCTCTCTCTCTCTCTCTCTCTCTCTCCCTTTCCCTCTCCCTCTCCCCCTCTCTCTCTCTGTGTATGTGTGTGTTCGCTCTGTCATCTGTAAAGAATACATTCAATCTGAGCCTCAGCAGAATCAGGTTTGGAGAAGCTGTGCTGTACAGCATGTGGCAAATGATTCACTCATCTTGTAATGAACTGGTATCATTCATATTTAATGCCAAGGTGCATTGCTACAATTCTTGCTGTATTTTTGATTGAACTGATCTCCCATAGCATTTAATTACACAGCATAAAAGTGAGGGATTAAACCATGAAGCTAGTAAAGCCAAATAGACAGACGTTTTAGTTTAGTTGGTGTCAAATCTCAGTTTAGAGGGCATTTACACTATCATTGTCAACTAAAATCTGAATGTTTGCCTGTTCTGTTCAGCCTGATCTCACAAGAAAATGTAAGCGTTTTACGTTTTGCCAGTTTAGTAACTAATTCGTAAGAATTCATACGAGTTCAGTTGTCCGAAAATGTACGATTTAAAAAAGGAGGCGTGACACACAACCCCACCCCTAAACCCAACTGTCATTGGGTGATGAGCAATTCGTACTAAATTGTACGAATTAGATCGTACGAATTCATACGAATTAGCCACTAAATCAAAAGTTACAAATTGCCGTGAGATAGCGTTGTTCTGTTAAATGACAATGGCATTTTTGGGATTGGAAAACACTAGCTTTTAAAAACAGCACAGTAACATGTTAAATTCACAAGTGGAAAACACTTCAAACCTTTGCTTTCAGAACATTTTTTATTACGATACCCATATGATCATATTCTAAGTGATCCACATTTGCGATCACAGGCTCCAAGATTTTACATGTGTTTCACACCTCACATTTTCCACATCTGATTTTAACATGCAAATGTGAAGCTCTAGTTATTATTTTGGATCAAATGTTCTCTATTTCAAGGCATGTGATTGGCTGCTCGATATGCTGATGTTCCAGTTATTCACAAACTCAGAATCAAATCCTTGGTAGAGAAATCACCAAACAAAGTCTGATTATATTGGTTTGCCTTGGCCAATTCGAAACTTATCCTGAAATATAGCAGTATATGCAAATCACATATTTAACACACAAGTTTATGTTTGAATTTCACAGACATAAAATATATGTACGTGCATTTCAAAATATTTAAATATTTTTGCAATTTTTCCATACATATAGGATCATATATGGCTATATATTAGATTTCAGTATGCCACTGTTTTTCCACTTTACAGCTTATAGCCAACATACAAAATCAAAACTCACACAAGACACCATCTGACAGGCAGAAAACCACCAATCACAGTATGAGCATATTTTAATACCACTGTCCGTATAGCATGCCTCTTTGACATTAAAGCAAACAACATGCTGAAGGCCAACTATGGCATCACAACATGTTGTCTTGTGAGAAACATTCGTCATGACAATTGCTTAGCATTCCAGCTGATAAATTATTCCTTAAGCAGTGTGTCAGGTCATTTAGGTCAGTAAAACTATTTTAAAAAGCTATATTTCCCTGAGAGGTTACACCTTGAGGTTTGCCATTGAATAACATATTAATTCAGGACAGTTTTACGCAGGAGATCATATGCCACCACTGCTGCCTTAGTGTCAAAGATTAATTAAAGGTCATCCGGCTAAGTTAAACGAAAATGATTTAATTATGATGCCCCAGTTAATCTATTTAAACATATTCCCATATAAGATAGAAGTTTGACAAATGCTGAAATGATATTGATGCTAAATGATCAGTCGTGTTCAATAAACAGTCCGTTTAGCCTCCTATGTGTGCTTTGTCTCATGTTGTGGCATTATTTACCGATGTTGCAAGCCTACACACACACAGCACTTAAGGATTTCTACTCGATAAGTGAATTACTGTAATTACATGGTGAGCAGCAAAGAACGGTTACTATTAAACTGTCAAGTCAGATAAGTGAGAAGTGCTGTAATGCAGTTTGTTTTCCAGCAGGGGGAGAACAAATACTAAAACTCATTCAATCACTGTCATCCAAATCATTCAGCACAAAATCACTGAACAATTAACACAGCAGGAATTAAGTGAAGTGCATCTTGTTTGACCGTTGATTTATTGTTGGGATAATTGATTTTTATAGTATGTTTTGTTCCTATGGATGTCAATGGCTGCTGGGTTCTAACATTCTTCAGGATATTTTGTGTTGTGTTTAACAGAAGAAAGAAATTCATAAATGTTAAGAACCTGAGGGTGAGAAAATGATGAGGAAATGGTCAATTTTGGGTGAATTACCACAATTCCTACAAGTTTAGATGAAAATGATTCTACAAAAGCTTTTTTGATTATGCTTAGATTATGAAAATGTTTTTCACACTATGAAAAATGAAGGGAAATAATGCTTTAAAAAAAAAACATTTTCCCTAAAAGATTCTTTGGAGAACCAAAAAAGTTTCTACTGTGGCATCTTCATGAAAACAAGCATCTTTTTCTGGCAGTTTTATTTTCAAAAAGTAAATAATTCTAGCATTTATTAATCTTTGTTTGTATTTTTATTCAAAATTTGAACTTAATTCAGTGGCACATAAATAAAGTTTCTGTTTTTAAGTCATCCCTTCTCAGGAAACTGGTGCAAAATATCAATAATAAGAATGAAAGTCGCTGTAGCCTTGGAGGCCTGTGTAATAAATACTTGTGCCTCAGATGACACTGGCAATAACAAATGCTGTCATGTTATCTTGCGTTCGGTGGCGGATACCTGACGTTTGGAAACACAATCATGTCAGACAGTTCTGGAAGGTGATCATAACAAATCATTTTAATTACTGAGTTTGGTACAGGCATTTCAGAATAATTAAAACAACCTTTAAAGTGCTGTGCAATAACATAGCTCCGGTTGTCCAGTTATCCAGCCATTCATGATCATTTGGGTTAAGGTGATACGCTTTATTCTTTAAATTGTGTCATTTAATTGATAAAACATTTTAGTTTAAGTACTAATTCTCTCTATTAATATTGGCTTGTTACCTGCCTATTATTAAGATATTAGATGTTTATAAAGAACATATTCTGCATGATCTTATTCTACATCCCTAATCTTATAGTGTGAGTACGCCCTTATAGATCAGCTGTTCTGACACCGAAAACTCTGAGTTTTTAATCTCAATAATTCAACTCAAAGTTCAAGTTTAAATTTCGAGTTGGTTGAACCTCCTCACTGAAACAGGCCCATGGTAGTTTAAAATGCTGTCCTTAATTCATGTAATTCATAAAATCTATGACTAGTTGCACTTTGAAAGTAAACAACAACAAAAAACATAAACAGGCAAAACAAAATTAACACTCCTGCCTCCTGAAGACACATTTCTCCATAAGAGACAAGTCTTATGGAGTCAAACAGTTGTAAATAAATAAATGCATAATGACATTTTTACCTTTAAATCACAGTTTCTCTCTCAGTAATTTTTTCTGTGAAGTGTTTTTCTTTTCAGATGAATCAGTTCAAATACTGATTTTGTTTTTTTATGAATGCAACTGCACAGTAATGTAACACTATTCATAAACTACCAAATAGAGATGTGAAAGGCAAATTATTTATGAAGTTAATAAACTAGTCTTCACCTCATCTTTTTACATAGAGAAATCATGAAAAAAAATTCATTTCAACCCGAGTGACTGTTGGACATGTACAAAAGTGAGTTCTGATTGGGCAAATAGTTTCAGAAGCAGATGTTTTCCTGCATACACCAATCATTCCAATGTATTGTGAGGAAATTAGTATTACTTTTGTGTTGCCTTTATATTTTATTAGTGCTTTAGAAATAAGAACTTCCGAATTCACAAGGAACTGTATAATTTTGTCAGAAAAGTGGCAAATTCCAACAACTTCATTCATATCAAAACATACCATTTTTAAATTTCAGCCCTTTTATTTCACCCTAATCCCACCTCTTATTGGGTGATGAGAAAATCATACTAAAATTAATGCAAGGGTTCATACAAATATGAATTAACCTCTTAATTTTTTTTTTTTTTTTTACTTGGCTCTAATATATCAAAGTGCTCTTCTAATGGAACCGATAAATTCACAGTCCTCCATTTACAAAGCTCAGACCCATATTTCATCTTTTGCTGTGGGGTTAAAGGTCACAGATTAGCTGTGATATTGATTCCACATACTTCTCTCTTCACTGAAGTGTCTGCTGGGCTCTTAAATGAGAAGAGCTGAGTTAATACACACGGCAAAGAGCAGAAGGATATTGGAGCACAAAGGTGGCTGGAATAAATGCTACGTTGAAGAAATCAGCCGGAGCTTGCCTGGCCTCCAGGTTGACAGGCTGAGTCTTTCTCTGTATTTATGTCACCGGGAGGGCTTGTGTGTCGTGGTAAATGCCATTCTGGTGCTCCATTTCTCTTCGCATGTCCACTTTCTAAAAGGAACACGAGACGCTCTCTCCTTTAGTTGAATTAACTGAGCTGATTTAATATCAAATGAGGTTACAGAGAGAACACGGCCAGCAATAGAGAGCGTTGCACTCTCAGGGAAACGTGCATTCATGTAGGATCAAAAATGATGGTATAGGGCTCCATTAGGGTATTATATTCCTATTAAGCTTATTTTCACAAAGTACATTCTTGCCATTATGTTGTGCGAGTGTGTTTTAAAAGTGCAGTATGTAAGTTTGACACCCACTGGTTAAACTAGGTATTGCACACCTGGTTCAAAACAAAGGCAAGCTCAGGTTGCCAGATTGACGACACCAACAGCAGTGTGCCTGACTGTCGAGCCTAAAGGCTGATTTAAAGCACGTTCCAAATAAAAGCAATGCTACACGATAGAAGGAATATTAAAAGGAGGTTTGTTCTATTTCTTGCAGCTGAACAACAGAACATTATGACACTGATCACCTCAGGAACACCTCATGTGCTTTATTTAGTGTTAAATGCTAATAATGTGAGTTTGAATGCCATTTACATAACATTTATTGCCTTACTACTGAAAGCAGCAATAGATAATTTACCTCAGATCTTAAAATTAAAATAAACGGCAAGCCAACACATATCAGTGATTCAGCATGTACATTTAATAATGTTAAAGAGGTTTAATATGTATTAATTAGTTTATAAACTCTACCAGTTCATTGGAGTGCATTTAGTGAGCCATTCTGTGCGTCTGAATGGCTGTAAATTTCTGTCGTGCAAACAGTGCAAACAGCCAAATTGCTTATCACTGCAAATCTTGTCGTTCCTCACCTGATGTATACATTATTTGCTAATTAATAACCAACTCTTGTGGAACTCTGAATCTGCGTCTCATTTCTACTGTCCACCGGAGATCACATTTCGATCATGGACATACATCTTAGAAATCCTTCCTGACTGAATGAAATACGCAGTTTTCCACCAAGACAGCCTGGGGTGCTGAAATATAATTGGCTAAACTGGCATTGGGTGGGTTTAATGACCAAAGCAAAGACAGGCATTCCAGCACGTAACACACATTTCAAAGCAGAACATCTGACTTTAGCATTGTTTCTCAGGTAAACAAGTATGTTCAGCATGTTTCTTAAATATCAGCAAACATATTATGGATTTTCATGCTTAAGAAGAGTCAAAAACAGCACTTACAGCACTTTTAAATATGTGTGAGTGGTCTCATTCTTAAATGAGAATGTTTTTTTGTTTACAGAAGTTCATTTATTACATAAAAAGAAAACTTACTGGATATTTAATTCATGCTTTCATATTAAGTTTTTGTTTGTTTTTAATATAACTTTTTTTTACTGTGTCTGATACAATAAATGTAAACAACTGCTGCTCATGGCTTATATTAATTGTAAATCTTCATTTTTGCTAGGTCTGGATATAATCCTTCTTCAATCGCTTTGGTTGAGGTCTCGTTACACAGAGGCAGTACAATAAATGGCAGTTTAATCACAGGGTTTTTAGTAAAAGAAACATCCAATATAACCTGTAACACAAAGAAAAAGGTGATTTTAGAAATGTAGTCATAAACATTCAAACACTTTAATAACATTGCCTTTAATTCTATAATTTCATTCCTTAGTTAAATAGTAAAAAAAAAGCATAGTCTACGTTTCTGAATACAAAATGCATGAATCGTTTTTTGCTGCTGGGAAGAAACCAAACCTTTCAGTAGACCTGGCTGCTGGAGTCCTGTTTTGTTTAGGGTCACAGTACATACCTTTAGCCTGTACTCTACTTTGAGGATCCTGCAGTTCTGAATGGTGGAGCTGATCTCTAGAGGAAGAGGCAACACTTTATACACTTTCTCTCTGGTGGACGACACTAAAGGCTCTCCTTTCTCCTTCAGTATCTCTGTGGTGTGAACGACTCTCTGGCTTCCAGAAAAAAAGCTCTGCTTCTGGTAGATAATGTACTTTGGCACAATTTTGCGAGTTGAGCTGTTGACAATCTCCCCGTTGACAATAAGCCCTTCACCTGTTTGAATTATAAACACTGCATTACGGCTTAAATCATAGCGCTTCTCTTTGTTGTGTGCTGTTTGAAAATTGATAGATCCATTAAAGTGCTCCTGTTTCTCTTGTCATATATAAATTGTGTGTGATGTTGAAAGAAATTAAGATGGAGAACTGAAGAACTGATTGTGAACGAAATGAGTTGACAATAATTCCAGTCTTTGTACAGGTTTGTATAGTAAAAAAATGGATAATGGAATTCATTGGCTGAATGCAAGCAATATCTTTCTGGCCCATCAAACACTGTAGTTGTGTCTTAGGCCTGGAGTTTGACGTGTTTTTGACAATAAGATGATGTTTCTGTAAAAGCGACAGCTGATGATGTGTTTCTTTTAATGTTGTTTTGACATCAAGGTGCCCTCTGGGAAGTGCTGAGGAAGCATCGAGCTGGTGTTTAGATATGGTCAGGAACGTTTGGTTTCTGACATTCACTGTAAGCTGTAAACCAATTAAATCAGAGCTGGCTCTCTGAAGGGAGGGGCTTAGAGGTCTTACATTGTGAGAAATTACATACATTGTGAGAAAAGAAGGGAAGCTGCAATGTAAGTTATAAGAAAATGTTTTTGTTTTGTTTTTTTGTTTTGTTTTTTTGTATGGATAGATGGATGGATGGATGGATGGATGAATGGATGTGAACTAGAGTAGAACCAGCCTGATCTAACAAGAAAACATAAGTGTTTTACATTTTGTCAGTTTAGTGCCTAATTCGTACAAATTTGTACAAATTCAGTCGTATGAAAATGTATGATGTATGGCACCCAACTGCGCCCCTAAACCCAACTGTTATTGGGGGATAAGCAAATCGTACTAATATGTACGAATGAGATTGTACAAATTCATACAAATTAGCCACTAAATCGAAAAGTTACGAATTGCTATGCGATAGTGTTGGTAGAAAACCTCCTGCACAAAATCAGGTGTATTTAAAATATCAAGAAGAGAAACTTTAATGTTGCATAATGCTGGATTACCTTGCTGGTAGCCTGTCTTTGGCAAGAAAATATCCATTGAAATATTTCCAGAAGCAAAAAATATGACATTCTTGTCTTTACTGCCATGCTGAGGTGTCTGTCAAGGATGAAAGATTTAGGGTTACTTAGTGTTATTAATGTTATTAAAAATGCATTATGTTTAATGCATTAAATGTGGATTTGGTTATAACATCTGCCCTACTTAACAAAACCAACTGAAACCTTCATAGAGTTTATAATGGGTTTAATGATATAATGGGAATTATTGGTTTTAATGGAAACAATAATGTTTCCTGTGGATCTTTACTGGTCATTTGTTGCTTTCTATTGGTGGCTTGTTTATATTTCTCAAAACATAGGTTTAAATGTTCTGGTTTAATGGTATTTGAAGTGGAAACCATTAGAACTTCTGTGATGGTGGTTTCTATTGTTTTTCTCAGCAGGGTGGTAATGGTAATGCTGTTATCACTGATAATGTGCATACCATCAGTGTTGACGGATCATAATCAGCTCTGGCGACAACCGTGAACTTTACTTCAGCTTTGCTCGCCGCACGGAAAGACCTGCTCAACTTGGCCAAAAGTCTGTAGTGAATTTTACCATGAGCGCCTTTAAATGAAGATGGCAGACTCCTGTGGGAGAGAAAGAGGCATCTCACTTGAATGACTAATAGTCTGTGCTGAGAAAAACTTGCATCAAATGCTAGATCAATATTTCAGCATATACAGGATATAGTACATTCAAGTATTGACACTGGCAAAAGTAACTGAGTCTGTTTGAAAGGAAGATAGATTTTCTCTCAGGAATCAATAAAGTATATACTGTCTATCTATAAGTCACATCTATCAGCCAGACTGTATGCCTATGGGACAAAATCATCGTGACTTACTGGTTGGGAAGCTGAAAGGCGAAAGGGAAGACATGTCTTCCGGCCACAAGAGTCACAGAGCCTAGCAAAAAGAGATGTGTTATTGTCACATATTTTATAAATTCATTGTTTTGTTTTGTTTTGTTTTTAACAGTATTTAAACTATAGCATTCAAAAGTTTTGGTTGTCACAACTCAATCCCATTGGGAAACAAACTAATTTTACGTTTACTTTTACATTACATTACATTTGACCAAATACAGTAAGTGCATAAATCCTATGATTTTGTAAATTCTCATTTGAACAAAAGTGTCAAATTTCTAGAAAGATGGCAGTCCCATAACATCCATTAGCGCAGGGGCGTAGCAACCAGGGGGGACGGGGGATACGTCAGACCATTTAGAAGCAGTTGATTTATAATTATGTGAATGCAAACGTTTGGATCTCATTCAGCTGTCTCCCCACTTTTAAAATGTCTGCTAAGCCCCTGCATTGGCGTAATGAAGTTGTTGTCGGTTGGTAATATTAGATTTTTTTTTTTTAAGTTTTTCTACTTTTCAGCATTGTTACATTTATTTGATTAAAATGCAATAAAACAATACAACTGTGAAATATTATTGCAACTTAAAATAACAGATTTTAATATGTTCATTCATTTTCCTTCGACTTACTTCCCTTTTTCATCAGGGGTTGCCACAACAGAATGAATCACCAACTAATTAACAGATGTTTTACGCATCGGTTGCCCTTCCAGCCACAACCCAGTACTGGGAAACACCAATACACTCTTGAATTGACACACACACACACACACACACACACACACACACACTCATACTCTACGGCCAATTTTGCTTTACCCAATTCACCTATAGCACATCTTTGGACTGTGGGGGAAACCGGAGCACCTGAAGGAAACCCATGTGAAAACGGGGAAAACATGCAAACTCCACACAGAAATGCCGACTGGCCAAGCCAGGACTTAAACCAACAACCTTCTAACCACTGAGCCACCGTGCCTCCCATTTTAATATGTTTTAAATTGTAATTTATTTTAAAGATGCAAAAATCTAATTTCTGTTTATTTCTTGTATCTTCAGTGTCAAATAATGCCAGAAAAATCATTGCCCAAGAAACATTTTTTGTTATAAGTATTGTTTAACACAATTGCACTCCATTTTTTCTTTGTTATTTACTGAAAAGAAAGTAAAAGTATTATTCTTTCATTAAATAAGTCTTACCGACCCAAACTTTTAGACCTGCAAACACACATGGGATGATAAAATTGTTGTCCAGCATTTTATGTTGCTCATATAGTTGAAGTCTAAATGATCAGCCCTTCTGTGAAATATTTCTTCTTTTTTAAATATTTTCCAAGTGCTGTTTAAAAGACACATTTATGATAGAATTCAGTTTAAAGTGCAACCCAAAGGCTTAAGGTTATTAGGTTAACTATGTATAAGTTAGGTTAAGTAGGCAAGTCATTAGAAAACAGTGATTTGTTCTGTAGCCAAAAACTCAGGGATAATATTATCGACTTAAAAAATGTTCTATTTAATTAATTTAAAAAAAAAAAATTTAATTCCAGACAAACATAAGACATTTTCCATAATAAAGAAATATCATAGGAAATATTGCACAAATTTCTTTGTTCCATAAACATCACTTGGAAAATGTTTGAAAACAAATAAAAATCTAATAGGAGGGCTTATAATATTGCCTTTAACTGTATAAAACTATATTAAAAAATAAAGAGACCACCTGAAAATTTACTCTTTATAGTTATTTGTTTGAGTAAAATCTAAATATGCTTTATGTTATTTCTGTTGAATTTTAAACAAAAAATATTGGGTCACACTTTACAATAAGGTTCATTAGTTAACGTTAATTAATGCATTTACTAACATGAACAAACAATGAACAATACGTTTACTACAGTATTTCATGTAAGTTTACGTTAGTGAATGAAAATACAGTTGTTCATTGTTAGTTCATCTTAACTAATGGTGCCTTAACTGTTAACAAGCATGGACTTGGATGTTAATAATGCATTAGTAAATGTTCAATTATCATTAATAAATGTTTTACAAGTGTTGTGTTCATTGTTAGTTCAAGTTAATAAATGCATTAATTAATGAACCGTATTGTAAAGTGTTACCAAATTTTATAATTTACAGCACAATGTGACATTTGTTAAAAAAAAAAGATGTTGTGATTCATTTAATTAAACATAACTAATCCAATACATCCAGAGAAACCTACATTTTCAGGTGGTCTAACAATTTTTAACCATAGATGAATATTGTCTCTACACCATATAACCCACATGAAATTAAATGCAAAGCTTGTTTTGCACGGATCGGTGTTTGTATAACAGCATCTGTGTCATTAGATATTACCATCTGCTTTATCCTCCGGTAAGACAGACTGTGTATGTGAGAAATACTTTTCTTTATCCCAGTACGTCACACTCTCTTCTCCATGTGTTTCAGTCCACGCCACATCAGCCTTGCCTTTCGCCTGCACCGTAAGCGATGTAATCTTGGTTTGCTTTGACACCTCCACAATAACCCTGCCTGCCAAAGTGTCCCCGTTGCTGAAGGTGTTGCGATCATTTAGGGCATCATATTCAATGGCGAAGCTCCGGATAGTCATCTCCTGGAGAGCAGGCTATGTCTGGAATATTTGTAAGATGCCTGGAGTTGTAATTTTTGCCTTCGGTTCTCTTTATCCCTATGACCGAGAGCTCACCAAACTGGCTCAACGGGTTTGAAAAAGACACACCTCTTGCAAACAGGCCTAGCATGTGAACTGAAAGTGAACCGCATGATGAAAGATGTGTATCTATGGTGTCAGAGAGCAACGAGTCTGTGGGGAAGATCTGTTTTAGAGATGGTAGTGTAAACTGCGCTCTTGTGAGACTGGAATTGTGAATGCGGTGGAGCCGTGAACATGGTTAATTAAAAAAACAAACATTCTGCTCTCACTGCACCTGCTCCACAAACCTGTGCTTTAATCAGGACAGTTCATTTGAAACCCAATCACTGTCTATTGTTGGATAATTACCCTTATTTATTTGAACATGTTTTTGTGGTAAGCATTTTGTTGGATCAAGTGACTAGGTACTGGTAATAGTAGGTATTGTGTAGAAATGCTTTGATTAAACTTTGGCAGGATTCCTAATTATTATCAGTGTGGCTCATTTTCTCCTTCTGTAATATACATATTTCATCACGTCAGAATAACAGGGTTGTATATGATATTTTTCTCAATATTTAGTGATTCACATACTCTTATGTGTGGTATTTTTCACATATTTACAAGATGTGATTTTTTTTAGGTTATGTAAACTGGATATAGAGGCGATGCAGTGGCGCAGTAGGTAGTACTGTCGCCTCACAGCAAGAAGGTCGCTGGTTCGAGCCTCGGCTAGGTCAGTTGGCGTTTGTGTGTGGAGTTTGCATGTTCTCCCTGCATTCGCGTGGGTTTCTTCCGGGTGCTCCGGTTTCCCCCACAAGTCCAGACATGCGGTACAGGTGAATTAGGTAAGCTAAATTGTCCATAGTGTGAATGAATGTGTATGGATGCTTCCCAGAGATGAGTTGCAGCTGGAAGGGCATCCGCTGCGTAAAACATATGCTGGATAAGTTGGCAGTTCATTCCGCTGTGGCGACCCCAGATTAATAAAGAGACTAAGCTGAAAAGAAAATGAATGAATGAATGAAATTAGATATAATCTATAATAATTCCAAGGTGGAGATTTATTATCATCCTGGTTTAACATGGTCTGGTTGTAAAACATTAACTCGACATTAATAGACAAGGCAAGGCAAGTTTATTTATATAGCACGTTTGGCAATTCACAGCGCTTTACATAAACAGAAATAAAATTAAAGTATAAGAAAATAAAAACAGATAAGAAAAATGAGTAAAAAAAGGATAAAAACTGATTAAAATGTGTTAAAGCGGGTTATAAAAGAATGAAAAAGAAAAGACACAATAGTGCGATCTATCGGACAGTGTTCATTTAGTAAAGGCACAGCTAAACAGATGTGTTTTCAGTCTTGATTTGAATGTACCTAATGTTGGAGCACATCTGATCAATTCTAAAAGCTGATTCCTGCAGCAAGGGGCGTAATAGCTGAATGCAGATTCACCCTGCTTTGACTGAACTCTTGGAATTTCAAGTTTATATGACCCTAAAGATCTGAGTGATCTGTTGGGTTTGTATTCAGTCAGCATATCTGTAATGTATTTTTGTATAGACAAGTAATAATTCTTTAAAATCTATTCTGAATGTAACTGGGAGCCAGTGTAACAATCTGAGGACCTAATCGACATTAGTAAGCAATTTATAACTACATACATCTAGAAACCTTGCACATCTACAAAGTTTGTATTTTTTAATTATAAGCCATGTATAACAACCTTAATGATTATATTTTCATACTTTGTCCATTATTAATATTTCACTACTAAATTAAGTCTTGCAATATTTACAAAGCAGTTAAAAATCGCTGGTGGTTTTTACGATCATTCAGATTGAGTAATTGATTCATAAACTATTCAAACTACGTTTATATATTTTATTAGCTTCATTCTCTCAGCTTCATGCAGCTTTGTGACTTAGTCTAAAATGAAGGTCACACTTTTTTTGAGGGTCCGTTTGTTGAGTCTTAGTTACATTGCATCTACATGCCAACTAATTCTCATTAGATTATAAGTAGACTGTTGGGGTTAGGAGTAGGGTTAGTGTAAGTTGACATGTACTTGCAAAGTTTCTTGTAGTCAGTTAAATGTCTGTTAAATGTCAGTATCAACAGATATTGAGTAGACAGTCTACTGATAATCAAATGGACCATCGGAATAAAGTGTTACCAATATGAGAACTATTTATGCTTTTTAATTTTGACCTTGTAAGGAAATCACACAGAATGAAGTATGATGAAGTTTATAAGTAAATATGCAGATTTTTTCCAGCGAGGGTTGAATTATATAGAGTTGAGGTAGAGGGATAGAATATACAGTTTTTACAGTATAAAAATCATCAGATGGGAAGTCTCCACACTTAGATGGGTCTTTTCGCTTTCATTCATTCATTCATTCATTTTCTAGGCTTAGTCCCTTACTTATTAGGGGTCACCACAGTGGAATGAACCACCAACTATTGCAGCGAATGTTTTACACAGTGGATGACCTTTCAGCCACACCCCATTACTGGGATACACCCATACACTCTCACATTCACACACACACTCATACACGATGGCCAATTTTGTTTAACCGATTCACTTATAGTGGATGTCTTTGGACTGTGGGGGAAACTGAAGCACCCAGAGGAAACCCACGCAAACAAGAGGAGAACAAACAAATTCCATACAGGAATGAAAACTGGCTTAGCCAGAAATCGAATCAGCATTCTTCTTACTGTGAGGCAACAGTGCTAACCACTGAGCCACTGGGCCACCTTTTTATGGAGATTATTTAAGTTGTACACTGAAAAAAAATATTTAAAGCTGATTCCTTGGATTTACTCAATTTTTTATGTTAAGTGGCTGTAAACAATTTATTTGGGCTGAATTCAAACAAACAAATTAAGTTGAACATTATTAAATTTAATTTGTTTGGTTAAGTTCAACACAAATAAATGGTTTGCATCAGTTTTGCAGACAACATTTTTTTCAGTGTATTTATTTATTGTAAAAGACAATATACCTAAAGAGTACATGCAAATATTTAATAAGGTATTATATATAGGTGTAAACATATCAAACATTGCTAGGAAGATTAGTTTAGCCACAGTTAATTTTGACATTGTAGGTATTTCAACTGAGAAAGTAATGAACACTGCTGGCTTTAATTTGATGGGAGCTCACTCAAATGATTTTGAGCTCAATTATTTAGGCCTTTTTAAGTAGTCAGCAGGAGTTCCAGATTTATTTATTAGGATGCCAGTGCAGTGTTGACAGAATCTGTCTAGTATCATGATGCCACCTGGTTCCAGTAACCTCTAAACGCTGGGTTTTTGAAGCATCTGTTGCATGAGTTTGTTTATTAAGCCACTCAGAAATACATTACATTAATCTACAATAATAAACATCTACAAATATCTACAATAATCTAGCCTTGAGGTCATGATTAATGCACGATTAACCATACATTCAGAGCATATATTGTAATTTAGAGTTATTTTATGTTGTTAAGACACAAGTTTTAGAAGCAACACTGCAAAAAAAATGCTTTTCTTTCTTTTTTTTTTGTCTTGTGTCTTGTCCAAATACCTAAACATTCCTAAATTAAGAAGCATTTTCTAGATATTGCATTGCTTTATGAAAGAAAATGCCAAAATAAAGTGAGTTTTTTTAAAAAATGTCTTCTTATGTCAAAAGAAAAACAAGATTATTTTGCTCACCCCATTGCCCCTTTTGCTTGTTTTAATGAAAACTCAGAGTAAGAAAACGTAAGAAAAGCATTTTTGCAGTGAAAAGTCAAATGACAGGTGTCTAAGAATGTTGATCAATGATGAACACACTTCTGGAACAAAGAAAAATTACAAATCTGAAAAAGACACCAAGAGCAGCCTCACAGCAAGATAGTAGCTGGTTCAAGCCTGCTGGGTCAGTTGCCATTTCTGTAAAGAGTTTGCATGTTCTCCTCATGTTCTCGTGGGTATCCTCCGGGTGCTCTGGTTTCCCCCACAAGTCCAAAGACATGCGCTATAGGTGAATTGGGTGAGCTAAATTGTCCGTAGTGTATATGTGTGAATGAGAGTGTGTGGTATTTCCCAGTGATGTGTTGCAGCCGGAAGGGCATCTGCAGCATAAAAAATATGATGGATAAGTTGGCGGTTCATTCTGCTGTGGCGACCCCAGATTAATAAAGAGACTAAGACAAAAAGAAAAAGAATGACTGAAAAAAAGACACCAACAAACAAACAAAAAAAACAAAAGTCAAGCGATGACATCAGGCACGTGCACAGATAGGGCTCAACCTGTGCAGTGCACATGCCCTTTTTTCTCTTGGATAAAAAGTGCCCCTCAAAAATGAACGAAATTGCCCCCCTGCTCTTCAGTTTATGAAGACAATTCTATAAAAATCCATTTGTTTTTCTATCTAGATTTACAATACCATTTACCATAGTCAGATTCGGTCACAATACACAGGTCATGAGAGTAATGTATGGAAAAGAACATGTCTTATGTTTCGCACATATCAGAGTTAACCCTTTGAAGCTTTTTGCAAGACAAGTGATATTTGATTCTATAGATGTTCTAAAAATAGCCAAACACACTCACTTACTGTATGTCTGTAACATGATTCAAGGGCAGGTCATTACACACGTCTAATTTATGCCTCACATACAGTTCATTAAATACAAATCACAACCGCTGACCTGATCCTCAATTAAATGTTTTCATTATTGCATTCTATTGAAATCATTTACGCTTGATGCTTCACTGAAATATGTAAGGTTTGATGCAGAACGATTGCTTGAGTTTAGCCTCTGGACATTGTAAAGGGGTAATGAGAGAATGTCATAATGTCAGTGTGGCTATCAGGCAAGAAGTTTTTAATTGCTTTAATTTAATACGGTTGTCTAAGCACAGCCGCAGCATTGCTTCTAAACTATTGCATAGTTTCAAATTCTCCAGCAAGTCTTTATTTACTCTTAACCCCGTATGACTGATGAAGTGTTTTACTGTGCTCATATACAGAACAGATGGAAAGTTTCAGTCTTCCCTGTGTTTCTCCTTTATTAGTAGTATTATTAATATTAAGCTCTGCAGTATAATTGTAAATGGTCTCCAGCAGAGCATAAGAGGAAAAGCACTGACACACATGAGTGCCAGGAAAGGATTGGGTTATTTTTTTTCACTCTTATCTAACTCGTTGGGTCAGCAGGCATGAATGAGGTGAAAGTGGGCTGTTTCAGGCTGAAGCTCCATTAATTTATTCAGACTTAGGCTTGAATAAACATCCCTTCATCAGAGGCGATTCAATGGTGCTGAAAGCTAAATGTTCTGCAAAGAAACGTTTGGGTGCGTAACAGAAATAACCATCCTCCTGGATTTGAGAAACGTCCTGCTATAAAAGTGCAGTCAATAATTAAAGACAATATGCTAATAAGGGGCGACACAGTGGCTCAGTGGATCGCACTATCGCCTCAGAGCAAGAAGGTCGCTGGTTTGAGTCCCAGCTGGGTCATTTCTGTGTGGAGTTGGCATGTTCTCCCTGTGTTCATGTGGGTTTCTTCCCGATGCTCCAGTTTCTCCCACAGTCCAAACACATGTGCTATAGGTGAATTGAATAAATTAAATTGACCGTAGTGTAAGAGTGTGTGTGCACTGTAAAACCCAACAGTCAACTTTATCAAAGGAAATGAGTGTAGTTAACTCAAAATTTACTGAAAGTTAATTCTACACATTCGAAAAGAGTTTTGAACTCAGTGTTGAAGAAAATGAGGTAATTAAATACCTCATTACTTTAACCTAAATGGAGTTAGTTCACAGTACTCATATAGATTAGTTTTTTTAACCCAAATGGTTTGTAGCAATTGGTTTCCTCAAACTATTTGAGTTGCCTTAACTTATTGGGTTTTACAGTATTCAGTTGGTTTGAGTTCTCTTCATTTATTGGGTTTTACTGTGCACAGATTGCTTCATTTACTCAAATGGATTAAGTTCACAGTACTCATTAGGATTAGTTTTTGAACTTAATTGCTTTGTTGCAATCGGTTTCCTCAAATGGTTTGAGTTACCTTAACTTTTTGGGTTGTACAGTGCGTGAATGTGATAGTGTATGGGTGTTTCCCAGTACTGGGTTGCAGTATTAAGGGGGCTAATAATTTTGAATTTAAAAAACTATACTGCTTTTATTCCAGCCAAATAAGTCTTTCTCCATAAGAAAATAAATATTAAATATAAGGAAAATTCAGTAAAAAAATGTCCTTGGCTCATTAAATATCACTTTGAAAAAGAATAAAAAGCACAGATAATACTGCCTTTAACTGTAAATATATATCTGTTACACTGAATAACATTTGATTTATACATTTGAATTTCTGGCATTTTCATTAATTCTTTCATTTTTCTTCTGCTTAGTCCCTCTATTCATCAGAGGTCTCCACAGCGGAATGAACTGCCAACTTATGCAGCATATGTTTTACACAGCGGATGCACTTCCAGCTGCAACCCAGTACTGGGAAACATCCATATACACTCATTCACACACAAAAACTACGGCCAATTTAGTTTATTCATTTCACCTATAGCGCATGTCTTTGGACTGTGGGGGAAACCTGAGCTCCCGGAGGAAACCCACACCAACACGGGGAGAACATGCAAACTCCACAAAGAAATTCTGGCATTCAATTTTATTTTATTTTTAAATATTAAAAGTGCACTTAATTTGCATTAGATATGTTTTCAATTAATATAAAAACAAATTGGTGTAAGCATGTCTTTTGAGCTTCAGAAACTCCACGTTTTGAACTAAGTATCAGAAAAAAGATGCATTTTTTCTTGTCTTTAAGACTCTTTCAGTATGGATAAATGAGTATACTTTTTAGCAAACGACAGCCTGCAGTTTTTCAGATGTGTATTGAAGACAACATCTGAGCAAAATAGGCCCCTTCTGGCCTAAGATTGTCAAACAAGCAGCGTGTAAAATTATGAGGGAACAGAGATGTTATGAGCCAAGAAGATCAATATTACAGAGCAGTATTTATGGAGGAGACAGCCGGCTTAAGAGGCCCATGCGGACCGAAACAGAGCAGCAATCAAACCTATAAATCGCAGTGAGGTTGAAAACATAAAAGGAGAAAATTAAATGAATCATTGTAATTAAATTGATAAGCCAAGCACACACTCTCACAGAAGTTAGAAAAGTAGTTTTACACTCTTCTTAAAACCTTAAGCGTTTATTTTCCTTCATTGACGTAAATGATAACGAGCAATAAACACTTAAGTTACAGCGAGGCCACAGCTGTGTTTAATGAAGCTTTTCTCCAAGGAATTCACACTTTATTACGAATGTGTAGTACTGAAATACACATACACAAACATATATGAAAGTTATGTATTTAAAAACTTGGTTATATTTTATGCGTTGCTATTGTAGCCTGCTGAAAGCAACGGCTAAATTAATTAACATAGCCTACTGATTATTTCAGTCTGTACTGATTTGCCTTTTGATAGCAAGACAAAAAACATGGTTAATTGTTTTATATGAAGTACAATAAATTGTTCCAATAAATGTCGTAGTTTTATAAGTTTCAGGTTATGTCTCTGTGGCGTGTTTATTGAGGTCAGGATGTGTGTTTATGATTTCAACTGAGGAATACAGAGATACACAGTGCCCTCTAGCGGTAGATATTGATAGCATTACTCTAAAATTAAATAAATAAAAAACTTAATAGACCTATTACTGCAAACAGATTTCTAGCCCATGTAATTGCGTTTCTGGTAACCACCTTTGCATATACAGAGGCGTAAATAGCCTCCTTTTTTTTTTTGGTGGTCAAATGTGGAGTCTGGATTAATTTGGCAGTACTTTGACATTACACTGCATCATGACCTCAATTATGACTGATGGCTTCATTATGTATTAACCCAAAATGTGCCACAAGCTTATTTGTTTATTATTTTTTATGTTGACAGGACAGTGATTTGTTTGGGTTTTGACCTGCTCTCTTGAAACGTGCCTGAAATGTGTGACACGTTAACGTCATCGTTGGTGTATTGCGTGTTCCTGGAGTTCCCTTGTTATTGGAGATGATTATCAGTTTCAGGTTTAGACAGGGAGACTCCTTAAATTGTGCCTGTCAGGATTTGGGATATTTCATTGCATCATGTGTAGGAAAACCAGATAATTATCTGGAGACTGATGACAGTCATCCGGTGCTTACTCAACACTTGTTAGTTGTCAAATGAGGAAATGTCTTTAATGGTTGTCTGAATTTTTGTTTTATTTATTAATTATTATGTTACTTGAAAAAAATATATTAATTTATAGTACTTTATATTATTATTATCATCATTATTATTATTGTTACTATTTTGTAGTAGTAGTGTTTATGAGAATTCCTTCAAGTTATTATTTTTATTGGAAAATAATATTAATATAATAGTTGTATTTGTACATTTTATTTTGTATTATTATTTTATTACTTATTTTATATTATTTGTAAATGTATATTAAGCACCCCTTTATTGGTATTGTAAAATAGGTAAACAATTCCTTCAAGTTATAATTTTTATTTCAAAATATTAATATATTAATTGTATTTGTAAATTTTATATTAATATTTTAATATTTATTCTTTTGTGTTTTTTATTAAGTTTTTATAGTTTGTTATGACTGTCAATAAAAACATAAAGTATCCTAACAATAACCTTACCCTTCAATAAAAATTATTTTTGCATTAATAATTATTAGACAGTTACTTTTTTGTGTATCTAAATTATTTAGTACAAATTATCATGTGTATAGCTTGCTCTTATGGTTCATTTTATTCTAGCATCTCAATTTAACCCTTTAACTTCCTCTAATAATTCATTCATTCATTTTCTTGTCGGCTTAGTCCCTTTATTAATCTGTAGTCGCCACAGCGGAATGTACCGCCAACTTATCCAGCATATGTTTTACGCAGCAGATGCTTTTCCAGCTGCAACCCATCTCTGGGAAACATCCATACACACTCATACACTACGGACAATTTAGCATACCCAATTCACCTATACCACATGTCTTTGGACTTGATGGGGAAACCGGAGCACCCGGAGGAAACCCACGCAACCACGGGGAGAACATGCAAACTCCACACAGAAATCCCAACTGACTCAGCCGGGGCTCGAACCAGCTACCTTCTTGCTGTGAGGCGAACGTGCTACTCACTACGCCACCATGGCGCCCTCTCTAATAATTATTGACCAATTTCTTTGGTTAAATTGTGTTCCTGACACCACTAAGCAAATATTGAGTTTTTGTTTAACGCTATGCACATAAGCACGCGGTTACAATGCCAGTTAAAGGTTTAAATTGCACAATACAATAACTTGAGTAAATGAAGTTGCTATATAAAGTACAGAAAAAACAAACAGTCTAGTCCGTCTTGGTTTATATATTCCTGCAGGTGTTTATAGTTCTCTATTTATAAACTCTTCCAGCGTCTCTCTCTCTCTCGCTACGCTGTGTTGTGTTTGCGTTAGTCAGCACATAGAAGTGTTTACTGTTGGTATACAGTTTCATTCCTGCACAATGACTGAGTTACAAATTGGTGGTTCAGAAAATATGTTCACCTTAGGCTGACAACTTATCCAACCTCATCCAAACACACGCAAAAATGAAGCTCGCCTCATCGTGTCGGGACCTGCATGTGGTTTCTGGAGCACACAGCTGCTCCTGACTCAAACCGGCAGGAAATCCCCAAACATGCTGCCTTTAGAGAAACTGTTGCCTTCAGCTAAAAGTTGGCGGTAATGAAGATGATAATGCTGTTGTCTGTAGATACAGAGGGGAATTTGTTGCTGAGATCAATGATAGATACAGGTCAGAAAGAGTGTTTGCTTCCTGGACACGATATGAAAATCAGACCTTTTCCGTGTGTAAGTGCTATAATCAGGTCCCGAGTGCATCTACCATTGAAAACGTGTAATAGGAGAACCTTGTAACTTTCTATTGGTAAACCTTTTTGGTAAACCTGTTTTGGAAAAACAAGCTGTTCAGATTTCGCTCCTATAGTGATGTAGCAATGGGATCTTACTGTATATTAATAATTTTTAATCTGCATGTCCATCATTTCTGTTTTTCTCACTGCAGCCACTAGAGACTCACAGTGTCTCTGGCAAAAAAAGTATAAATGTTCTTTTGGAGTCTACATTCCAGACTAATTTCTGAACTACTGAGGAAATGAAAGTTTTATTTAATATGTGCAAAATATATATATATATATATTTTTTTTACATTGGACTGCTTCACCATTGGTCAAGGGTCAGTTTTTGATGGATGAGTCAGCACCAGTTTACCTGAAAACAATCGCCATAAGCATAAATGATAAATGCTTGTATACAGAATATAATGCACTTTATACTGTAAGGTGACAGCTTTTGAAATTTTATTGAAAGATGAGAGAATTGTACTAACAACACGCACATGCAACACAACAAGATTCCAGCAAAAAGCAGTTTGTCCGCACAAGACGCGTGTCATGTGAAGTGGACACGTGCGGATCCAAACACAGGTTTATCAACACAGGAACACTGGAAATCCAGAGTCATAGTCAAATATTAGGTGAATGGTCAGGTAGAAAGCAAGCAACATAAACAAAACAACACGAAAAGACAAGGCAAGGAAAACGTGTCATAATGTTCACAATGACAGTTTACAAGACTCAGCAGTGCCAAAGTGAGCCTTAAAGCCCTTGCACACCGAGACATTTTAAAGTTACAGTAAACACCCCTTGGAGGCGCTCAAGCACAAAACTGTTAATGTGAGCGCAGATGCCCAGAGGCGGTATGAACGTGGAGCTGCTTATTGCACTGGTGAACAATAATCCTTTCTTCATCGCTAGAGCTGCTACTTGAACCATCCATGCTTTGCCGATCGCAACAACAAGCGTGCAAACTTCCTCTTTTCTTCTTCTGTGTAACAAGCGGGTGTCAGAAGCTTGGCGCCACCCTGTGCGCCATCTAACGTCAAGGAGTGATTTTGCATACTCGTCTGCTCGACGCCAGAGAACATCGCTTGGGCTTGAGAATATGCGGAAAAACGTCTCGAAAAATGCCATCGATAAACGCAAACGAAAAGCATCCTGGTGTGTACAAGCCTTTATACAGTGTTCAGGTATGTGTGGTGTAATCATTACATGACCAGCTTCAGCTGTGTGAGTGTAATCAAAGGACACTTGGAGCAGGTGTGTGTGTGTGGTGCATGATTGGAACTTGTAGTCTATGTACTGGCAGATTTGTAGTCCGTTTGAATGTGAATGTTCTCGAGCGATCTATGAGGGTTAGATTGCTGGTGATCATGACAATGTGACACGACATTTAAATACCATTTAAATACCACAGACATTCAGTACATGACTGATGTTGTTGATTTGCACTTCAAATGTTCATGTTTAGACTATTTGTTTGCTAGTTATTTTATATTCAGTATCTGAGGTAAACTATCTGCTGGAACGTTCGGTATGGCAAAAATATGTCACATAAAATGTATTTAAACTCATGATAGGAGGCATTTCCCTTTTATTTCTCTCCTAATGGCTTTAAATATCTTGGAATAAATTTGACACACTCATATTTTTCTTGTTTGAAGCTAATTATAAAGTTATTTTAAAAGAAATGAAAGCTGATATAGAGAGGTGGCATACTCTTCCACTTACTTTAGCTAAGGGGACATAAAAACAACGTGTTTTTGCTTGCATTCAAAAAGGACCAAATTTGACAAGGTATTATAAATGACCTGTGTGGTATTTGGAGCTGAAACTTCAGAGTCACATCCTGGGGACACCACAGACCTCTTTTACATCTTGTGAAAAGTGTCATAATATGTACCCTTTAAAACACGTTTTTAAAAGTTACAACCATATATTTGCTGTCAGAAAACACTGAGGACCTATTGTGGGTCTCAGACGTTGCGCACAGAGAAAAAAAAATGATAAACACATTTAAAATTGTTATAGAGGCGTAGTCTTGAGTATTCCAGCATGTTGAATAAGCTGCAATTATATGTGGGCTAATCAGGCTCTGTGGTTCATTCTTCTCGCTGCAGCAGTGAGAGATCAACCACAGCTTTACTACTGCTTTCCTTTGCCAACTTAAAGAATCCCTTCCGCTCAAACCACACTTCTTTCATTCCTCGCTGACTGTCTTTGGTATAATCCATCCCTTTCTTTTTATTTCCTGCTACATATCCCACTTTCTGTAGTTTCTTTCATTCTCATTGGAAAGTAAGCTAATTGCTCTTTAAATTGACATTAAACCAGTCTATTTATGCATTGCGTATAATTACATCTCTATTTTTTTCCACCACTGTAGTTTTATTGCAGCTAGGTCTGGTCGATATTTCTACAGTGTCTAGTAATATAGACACTGCTGGGTTTAATACTGCAGGGGTTTTTAATGGAGGGGAGGAAATGGAAATGTTAAACCATGTTTGCTGAGTTCAGCTTGTGGCTGCTTTGGAGTAAATTCTGGATTTTGTACAATGTTTATCGGCTTGTTCACCTCAAAGTGAACATTTACTCATGGTTTTCTTAGGACAATCTAGGCCAGTGTTTCTTTCTTTGGTAGCACTTTACAATAAGGTTATATTAGTTAATGTTAGTTAATGGAATTACTAACATGAACAAACAATGTCCAATGCATTTAATATGGTATTTGTACATCTTAATGAACGTTAGTTAATGATAATAAAGCTGTTCATTGGTACTTCGTCAACTCACAGTGCATTGACTAATGTTGACAAGCATGAATGATAAGGCATTAGTAAATATCGAACTATGATTAATAAATGAGGTACAATATTGTTCATAATTAGTTCATGTTAGTAAATACTTGCACAATATATCGTTTCAGTATCGACGTCTCAATGTGTGCATTCGCGTTAGTCACATTGCAGCATCTGCAGTGTGGAGTTGGGATTATTATAGTTGATCAGCAATGAAGATTGTACAGTGTTTACATTTTACACTCTTAAAACAAACGGTTCTATATAGAACCAAAAATGGTTCTATCAAGCGCTTCATATATGGAACCCCAAAAAGGTTCTATATAGAACCATTTTAAGGGTTCATTAAATAGAACCCCAAATGGTTCTTTGAATTCAAGTTAGATGGTTCTATTTAGAACCATTTAAGGGTTCTTTTTATTTATTATTGAATTATTGTTACTTATTAATTAATAAAAAATAAAACCAATCCAGACAATTCAAATTGTTTAAATTTATTTAATCCATTATACAAAATATTCTTTTAAATAATATTTAAAATTGCACGTCTGCATACTTTGCATTGGACAGCAGATCTACCTTAACAGTTTAATGGCATTCAACACTGTAATTGTAATGATTTCACTTTTATAAGCTTTTTTACAGTTTGAGCAAATACATTACTCACTTTCACACATCTCTAAAAGGAAGAGAAATATATCACAATGCAGATAAAAACAATACACAAACAATCAAAACATCTATTAAATAACACTACAATTTCAAAAAGTGGATGGTACCTGCATGTATTGGTCATCACAACATCCATTTTTATACACAATTTAATGAAAACATTACAAAAACATCGCAAAATGATTAGACAAAACACTGCAAACAGCCATTCCACAACCTGTAGCATGTCCATGTCTGTCAGCCTCTCTTATAATGTAAATAGTTTTGTCCATGGGTGGCACAGTGGCTCACTGGTTAGAACTGTCACCTCACATCAAGCAGGTCACTGGTTTGAGTCCCGACTGGGCCAGTTGGCATTTCTGTGTGGAGTTTGCAAGTTCTCCCAGTGTTCATGTGGGTTTCCTCTGGGTGCTCCGGTTGCCCCCACAGTCCAAAAGCATGTATGGGTGTTTCCAAGTGCTGGGTTGTGGCTGGAAAGGGCAGATTAGTTGGTGATTCATTCCACTGTGGTGCCTCTGATAAATGAGGAAGTTGAAGAATAGCGAGTGAGTGTTGTCCATTGTAATACTGACACTTCAAGCCTTGGTGGAATCAGGAGAGCTGTTGAATCCTGGATGGTGTAGGACTTTTGGATTTCTGTAAAACAATATTTTAATGTTGAGTACTTTTAACCAATTAACATGTCATCAAATAGAATTACAGTTATAATTAATACAATTAAAGTGTGTGTGTGTGTGTGTGTGTGTGTGTGTGTGTGTGTGTGTGTGTG
>CAIGQQ010026963.1:4295480-4306041 GCA_903798035.1 Danio albolineatus
CACACAACTGACCTCATTATTTTATAATCTTTATTAGCCTATAAAAAGTTCATATTCCAGTGCAGCTGACATCACAACCTATCTAACCTAATATTAATGTCTTATGACGTTGTTGTGTGCCTCATGGACAATAACTAAATGCACTACAGAATGTTACGTTTACACACATCCACAAATCACATGTAAATGCATCAGCTTTTTACAGTGTAATACTCCATACTCATTACTCTTGAGTACTTTTAAAAGGTCTACTTTTTACTTTGAGTAATATTTACAACAGATACTTTTACTCTACTCACACTACATTTATAGGCAAGTAATGGTTCTTTTACTTAAGTATGATTTTTCAGTACTATTTACACCACTGTTTGTCATTAAATAACATAAATTAATGCATTGACACATTTAAGAGAGATTTTAGTGACATTATTGAGAGATTTTAGTGACAAATTCAGTTTGTTCCACTGAAATGACACTATTATAATGGCCTCATGACACTCATGTTTATGACAGGTTTATGACAAGTTATGTTGACTTTACATCTCAGACAATGTAATCTTGTTTTAATTACATAATTTTGCAAATATCACTTTATGACAGTTCTCATGATCATGCATAAAATATCTTATTAGAAAAGAATAGAATAGAATAGATTTTTATTATCATTGTCATAAGTACAACATTTTTAAAAAGTGCTCTGCATTATTATTATTGTTGTTATTATTATTATTATTATTATTATTATTATTATTATTATTATTATTATTATTATTATTATTGGGTAGCACTTCTATTTAATGTTTACAATGTAGATCCACTTTATTTGGTAAACAAAGCAAGTCTCTTATATAAAATCTCTACTAAAAGACAGAAAATAGTACTTTACAAACTGTATTGTAAATAAATCATATGAATATTTTCATATTAGTCAATAATATTACTGAAATTAATTCAAAAACTGAATAAATATAAATTTACACACATTTACACCAGTAAATAAAACAGAATCAATGATGGGCTAAAATCTGTTCCGTGTGGCCCTAGTCATAACTTACAATACAACAGTTAAGTCCCTACTACAGTATTAACACATTAAACATGCGTCATATATATGCATTTCTATTTCTATCTACCCAGCATTTATAGAATAAACATAAATAAATCATCTGAAGCAATTACAAGAAGATATTTAAATAACTTCTCATTTAATTCAGGTCCTTTAAAGTGCTATATTTACAAGAAGTCAGCAGCCCACTGTAGCTTATGATTCATTATCAAGCGTACAGTGAAAGAGAGGAAACAAACTCTCATGACTAAAATAGCAAAAACTTGACATACAAGATACTTTTAGCCACGAGAGTTCTTCCTGATTCATAAAAAAATCTAATTGATTATGCTATGCCTATGAGTGACAAAAACAGTCCTTAAATTAACTTTAGTGACTTGATCTAAAATGAGGTAATTAGCATATGATTGTGTCGTGTATCACTCAACAACATCCTCTTTACATTCTCATTTGCAATGCATCATCATTAGCCAACTAATTTGCATGGCTTCCTCTTTTTTTTATTTTGCAGAAACCAGGGCAAATTATGGCCATGTATGGATGAGGATTTCCTTCGCCTATGGGCACAGAAGTGCCTCAGAACCTGCATGTCAACACAACACAGACCAACACTCACTTGTGAAATGTTGTGTTTTGTAAGGTTATAGAGCTGTGTTGAAAAAAAACACCTGTGTGTGTACGTCATGCTGCTGGATGCATGTGAACTGACGGAAATTGTGCAATAAGTCTACTTACCTGGACCAGTTTAAGTTTATGAGTTTCCTGTGGGTTGCTAATACTTATTGTGACTCTGCACTCATTCAACATTCTTGAATGGAACAACCCAAAAGCACTTTCTCTGATCCAAAAACAAACAAAAAGTGCTTAGGGGTATCTTCAATATTTTGTCGGTGCTCTTTGGGTAAGGGATTCATCAGAACAAACAAAAATCAGTCCAAGGCACTCAAAAAATGTGGAAAATATTAAAAAGCCTTTATTCACATGGCGAAACCAAAACGTACGCGTTTCAGTTAAGAACTGCCTTCATCAGGGTAACAGTGATGGGTAACCACTTTCTCTGATGTTCGTTACCTGCATTCTCTTCCTCTGGTGTGCACACGTCACTATTGCAAATACAATCTTTTGAAAAACTTGCATAAAACTATGTAATTTATTATGTAATTAATTTACTAATAAGTAATAAATACTGACTTTTTGTAAATTTAATCTACATTTAATTTATTTATTTATAAAAATACATCTTTATTTGCTAGATTTATGTGTATTTTTATATTTTTATTGCTTAATTAGTTTATGTTATGTAAACATGTAATATGTTTGACATAAACAGATGTAATTCAGATGTAAGACATTTTAGTTTATTTTTCAATTGTAAACATTTTAATGCAGATGTTTTTATTGCAAATAATTATTTGTACACTGTAAAAACAACTGTACACTGTGTGGGTTCCACACAATTCATTTATGCTGTCCCTATCGATTAAGTAAACTTAATACTTTTAACAAATTTATGTGGATTGAACATAAAACAATTAGGTTGTCCCAATGAAATCTCAAGAAGTGTGTTGTTTCAGCTCATTTTAACATTTATTTGAGTGTATACAATGTAGAAATGCTGGGTTCCACACAATTTCCACAACAAATTGACTAAGTTAACTTCATTGTTTTTACAAATTTGAGGTATATTGAAAATAAAACAATATATTAATTCCCCAAAAAAACTCTAGAAATAAAGTATTGTTTATTCAGCTCATTTTAAATAAGTAGGTTGAACAAGCAGCGTATAAACAGTGTATACACATTTGACTTCAGGCGTACATGATGATTTTTATTCAATATTTAAAGCATGCATTATATTCAAATGGTAATTTAATTGTATTGTTCTATTTATATTTTGTTTAGATGTTAAAAATAATATTCTGTTTGATCATTTATTTTAAAATATATATTTATTCCCATTTAGTCAAATGTAAAATTACGTACTTCTCATGAACTTATAATAATTTAGAATTGCATTTTGAATTTTTTTGTATTTTTATATACATTTTTAAATATATTTGGTCGCATTTCATTTATATATGAAAACTTTTCAACTAAAACAGACTGTTTATTTTACTACTTAAGAAACCTTTTATTTTAGGAAATGTAGATTCAGATAAAAGACATCACAGTCTTTGTTGTCATCTTTTGTCTTCACACTCAATGTGAGATTGCTGGAAAGCCCCTTCTTTTTTTTTGAATGGACAAAAACATATCACTCCTTTTAGTGGGCAAGTGCTGTTAGTGGGAGTGATAAAATGACCTACAGGAGGAGCGAGGGGGTGACTAACACAGACCACATAAATACTGCCTTCAGGGCACAAGAAAAGTCAGCAAACCAGCAGGAGAAGACACAGCAACACTGCTTGCACTTCATCTGATCTGAGCACTTGCAAGAGCGTTTTTCTAGATTTCTTTTGAATTTACTTAGATTTGCGACTCAAGATGAGACTTGGAGTCCTGGCGTTTCTGGTCCTGGGCACCTGCTCGTTGAGAGCCTGGTGTTTGCCACTCAAATCTGTGTCCGTGACGTTCCCTGGAGATGTGATCAAGAACATGACCAATACACAGCTGGCAGATGTGAGTATTTCAGGTTTTAGGGGCTAAACTTTATGTTTAACTGTTTTCCAGGTTAACTATAAGTAAGTCTGCAACTATATGTCAACTGTCTTTACAGTATTGTTACACCGTTAGTTTAGATTTAACAGAACAAGTTGACATGTACTTGCAAACTTACTTATAGTTAGTAGAACATCTGTTGAAGGACTATAAAAATAAAGAGTTATGAGATAGTAAGAAGACTTTAAAGACTTAAAATTGGCATAGTTGGAAATTTAAGACACCGTCTAAAAGTGAAGCATTTAACCAAACAGTTTTAGTTTATGATTTGTTGGGATTTCTCCTCTCAGTTCTACTTTTGAAGTGCAAATCAGTGAATGTTATTGCTCTGCATGATTTGTTTCCTCTATAAATGTTTGTCTCCAGGAGTACCTGAAGCGTTACGGCTACATCAATGCCCTCCAGAAGAGCGGACTGCAGGCGGTCGTCTCCAACACTAAAGCTCTGAAGATGCTCCAGCGGCAGCTCGGTTTGGAGGAGACCGGCTCGCTTGACAAGCCCACCATTGATGCCATGAAGCAGCCGCGATGTGGCGTGCCAGACATCCGCAACTACCAGACTTTCGATGGAGACCTGAAGTGGGATCACAAAGATGTTACATACAGGTAGGATATTATGCACATAAATTTGTAACAGTTTATGGGTTTGTAATAGAGCTGCTTTATAAGATAGTGTGTGATGTACTAGACGTTCTTACTAAATGTTTATTAAGCCAGTGTTTTTAATGGAATTTCTTGAAATAATTATTTAATGACAAAAACTTTTTTTATCCATAGCTTATCAGCATCTACTTACTGGCGTAATGATGCAAATGATGTAGACCAATGTAACTGATATACAACTTTAATATACATTCACGTGAAGTCGGCTCTAAAAAAATTCACATATTTGTGTTTGCTTATTTTGCAACAAACTTCAGATGTATTCATACTGTAAATAATGTTTTACGTGAGTAGTTTAAGATTTCCAGATAAATTTTTATTAATGTTTCATGTTTTAATCATTTAAGTAGACCTTCACATTCTTAAACAATTTTCATATATAATACATTGCTTCAAATCAAAATGAGTCATTTTTAAACGGAAAAATGTGTAATTAAAAAATTACATTTTTGCAAAAATAAAGCATTGCTGAAAATGAATACGTTACCTAAGAATTGTTAATAGTCAAATTGGCATTTAGAAATAAGTTTGGATGTTTTGAATCTAGTATGCCCTCTTTTAATGATCAATCCTGTTTATAACCCACTGTATTGTTTGATTTGCAGGATTTTGAACTATTCGCCAGACATGGAAGCCCCTTTGATCGATGACGCTTTTGCCAGAGCTTTCAAAGTCTGGAGTGACGTCACCCCTCTGACGTTCACACGCCTCTATGACGGCACTGCTGACATCATGATCTCTTTCGGGAAAGCGGGTGAGTTGAGATTTCGTATGGCACATGAGGGCAAAACACGTAAACCCCTGAGAACGTTTGAATGAGCTGCTGTTTGTGTTTCAGATCACGGTGACCCCTACCCTTTTGATGGAAAAGATGGGCTGCTGGCTCACGCTTATCCTCCAGGTGAAGGAATGCAGGGAGATGCTCATTTTGATGACGATGAATACTGGACCCTTGGCTCTGGACCAGGTGAGAGTCATTTTAACTCGAGCAGTAGCTTTGATGTATAAGCTAAGTAGTTTAAAACATAGTTTAGCATCACGCTCTATTATAACATCTGCAATAGCTCCCTCTGCAGTTCTGAATGAGTAGTGACGGGTACAAAGGTTAGACTGTACTAACTTTATTTCCCCAAAGTTGTAAATAAAACAAAGATTATTATATGCTTTACAGTAAAATACTATTTAAGCTTTCCTTCTTCAAGCTTTCATGTTTGATTGAATGTTTGTGAAATTTCCTACAACTTCTGAGTTAATAACATTCTACACCGTTTTGTTATTTTATTTTGAGACATTTGAAAATGTCCTTTGTATTCCATCCAATATCCTGTCTTTATAAATTAAACTTAAAATGGGATCTGGAGTAATATTGGCTTATGGCTTCATCCAATAGTGATGATAAGTCATCTAACTAATGTTTACCTCTGGTTCCATCCAATAACAACAATACAAACTTTCATTTTATAAACATAGTGTTTTTGCAGTATTGGATGCAATCTAAAAGTATATATCTCAGGTCTTACAAGAGGCGACCATAAAGCTTCTATATCTTATATTGTAGTAGATATTGACAATGATGTATCTCCTTCAGCCATTCAAACCCGCTACGGTAATGCTGAGGGCGCAATGTGTAACTTCCCCTTCCTGTTTGAGGGACGATCCTACTCCACATGCACCACTGAGGGCCGCACAGATGGCCTTCCCTGGTGCTCAACAACCGCAGACTACGACAAGGACAAGAAATTTGGCTTCTGTCCCAGTGAGCGTAAGTATTCCAATCTTGATTTTATGGAGCTTTAACTTTAATGTATTGGGTTCATTTCACAGTGTTTTTAATAAGAACAATTATTTGTTCTCTAATGTTCCATCTCTGCTATCCCACAGTTCTCTTCACGTTTGACGGGAACAGCAACGAAGCACCATGTGTTTTCCCTTTCATTTTTGATGGGAAAAAATATGATTCATGCACTACAGAAGGCCGAACTGACGGATATCGCTGGTGCTCCACTACAGCTAACTTTGACACTGATAAGCAGTATGGATTCTGCCCTAACAGAGGTAAACTTACCATAAAACTTAAAGAAATAGTTCACATAAACATGACAATTTACTATTATCTCAATGTTAAATGGTTCAACATATTAATTTTTTTTTCTGTTGAACACAAAAAGAAGGTATTTCAATAAATGTTGGAAACAATTACCCATTAACTTACATAGTTGAAAAAAATACCATGTTATTAGATGACTACCGTTTTATTATTCTTCAAATTGTTATACTGTGTATGAGAATGAAACTCATTTTTATTTTTGGGTTAACTGTTCCTTAGAAATAAAACCACTTGGGTTGATTTAATACCCTTTTCTTTTGAGTCTTATTTGCCCTGTCTGGTTTATTCTGCTATAACAACAGAATAGATGTACATTGCCCCTTATACAAAATACTTCTCCCTCACAGATACGGCCGTGATTGGTGGAAACTCAGAAGGAGAGCCATGCCACTTTCCATTCACCTTCCTGGGAAACACATACTCATCCTGTACCAGTGAGGGCCGCAGTGATGGAAAACTCTGGTGTGGAACTACCAGCAACTATGATGCTGATAAAAAATGGGGATTTTGCCCTGATCGTGGTAAGTGACAATCATCTCCTTTGGTTTGGACACTCTAGGAACTTTGCCTAACATGATCTTTCCCATCCTAGGATACAGTCTGTTCCTTGTGGCTGCTCATGAGTTTGGACACGCTCTTGGTCTGGATCACTCCAACATCAAAGACGCCCTGATGTATCCCATGTACAAATATGTGGAGGGTTACCCCCTGCATCGTGATGATATTGATGGCATTCAGTATCTCTATGGTACATATCCACTGATTTTTAAGATCACTGTGCAATTTCTGCTTCAAGATTGACTGATTCTGAAGCTCAACTCTGGTTTTATAGCTGCATTTTTGTTTAATTGTGTGTTTTAAGGAGCTAGAACTGGCCCTGAACCCACCGCTCCTCAACCACGAACCACCACTTCCACTCCAGTTGTACCAACGAAACCTTCTCCAAGTGACAAAACAACCACTGCTTCCACCACAACTCAGGTGGTCCCTTCAGACGATGCCTGCCAGATCAAGGAGTTTGACACCATCACTGAAATCCAGAAGGAGCTTCACTTCTTCAAGAATGGGTAGGGGCCTTATATATATATATATATATATATATATATATATATATATATATTTTGATAAGAACTTGAACACATTACTCAAATAAATGTGGCTCAAATCTTTCTTTTTAATATCCAAGGCGCTACTGGAAGATCTCAGGCAATGGTGAACGCAAAGGTCCTTTCATGATCTCTGCGAAGTGGCCTGCTCTCCCAGCTGTCATCAACTCTGCCTTTGAGGACCACCTCACAAAAAAGATCTACTTCTTCTCAGGTACTTATTTACCTGCTTGAGATATTTTGCCATTATTTTATGATGTTGAAATTCAGATTGTTGCAGTTATAATGTAATCATAGTTTTAACTGCAAGCTGACTTTACTGAAGGTCATTCTGTTTAAAAAAAAACGGCCCAAAAAGATTCACTATTAGTAGACTACAATACAAATGGCCATAAAATCAATTATTAAGCATTGTTTTCTAAATAATTGATATCACACTAGCAAGATTGCAATTTTCACTAAAGATCAGCACATTAGCATGATCGATGGTTGAAAACAAAGCTTGAGCTGAACATTTGTTTTGCTTTTCAGAGCAACGCTACATTGATTAATACCTGAATGATCGATTGATTCAGTCAGTCACAAAAGCAGTCGCTTGTCACATTTCTAAACCAATTAGTTTGTTCTGAACAAATCATTTAATGGATGATTATCAAATCTTTCCCTCTGGAAATCTATTTAAAACACACTCAGCTAAATATTGTTTCATTATTTTGGTCAACATTGCACACCCCTAGTTCAGAAAAATAATACGCTTTTTTCATCCTAATTTAATCCACACAGAGAGACAGTTCTGGGTTTACAGTGGAAATGATGTGCTTGGACCACGTAAAATCGAGAAGCTCGGCCTACCAAGCAACTTGGACAGAGTGGAAGGAGCTGTGCAGAGAGGAAAAGGCAAGGTGCTCCTGTTTAATGGAGAGAACTTCTGGAGGTAAGTAACTATAACTACAAAAGCTGATCGAAACTGCACGTATTTTAAAATCGACAGAAACCAGTATTTCTTCGCTATTGCAACTTCTCATACCAGAAAAAAATGTAGGACTGTGCATCGGTGGAGTTACTCTTCAGTATTTCAGCTTTCAGCAGTGACATTTACATTACACTGAACTGAACTGAACTGGACTTCAGCAGTGACAACTGAACTGAAGCAGTTTAAATGTACAGTACTAGAACTTCACCTATGTTAAGCTGCTTTGACACAATCTACACTGTAAAAAGCACTATAGAAATGAAGAGGATTTGAATTGAATTGCTTTATTTTGTCCAATGGAAACTGATTGAACCATTGGTGAATTTCACATGAGTGACAGGTCACACCAGTAAACATGGCATCAGAGATGTTATTGCTATTTTTGACTAAACATTATGAGGCTGTATTTTGAAAACATTTGCAAATAATTACCATAATATTCAATATTAAATATGAATTACACATATTTTCATTTAATTTTTATAACTCTAGTTTTTCACAGTGGTGAATTATCACTTATATTTTTCTCCCAGACTTGATGTAAAGGCTCAGACGATCGACAAAGGATACCCTCGATTCACTGATGCAGCTTTCGGTGGAGTTCCCATTGATTCACATGATGTATTCCTCTACAAGGGTAAGTCAAATTATGTTTTAAGTATAAATTAATTTATTAAATAATCAGTTTTAAAAATGACACCTATTTTTCACATTTATCAGGATTCTTCTACTTCTGCCGGGAGACATTCTACTGGAGAATGAATGCCAAAAGACAGGTTGACCGAGTCGGTTATGTGAAGTACGACCTCCTGAAATGCAGTGACAATACTTCTCTATAGGCACATTGAAGCCCTTCGACATCCTAATCTGATGACAGAGCCCTTTTTAACTGGGAAACCATTTCTATTCAGTGTAAAATGTAGGGAAGAAGACACAGACAGAATGTATTAAATTTCAAGTGTCTGTTAATGGGAATTTGACTTTAACTGTTATAAGAACAGTTTTAACACTGAAACTATCATAGGCACATGAGACAGGATGTTAGGCATATTTGTCCGTCAGCTTTAACATGGTCGTATAATTTATTAATTCAGCTTACCACATAACTGCTTTGGTCATGATGAGTTTCCTAATGGCACATTATTGTATAAAACGAGGCAAAGCCAGTTTAACTTTAGGAATTAACTTTGTGCTTGTAAATGTGTGAATGGAGTCTCCGCAGGAATGTTGTAGCCGATATGCATTTGTTGTGAACAAAGCATCCGTGTTGTGCATTGACCCCATTCAGATGTTTTTGAATGCAAAGATTTATTTTTAGCCTTAGAGCTAATTTTTGGATTCTATTATGCGCAGATTTTGTCATATTGTGAAATCATTTGCCTGGTGTAAATGATATTATTAATATTATTAATTTAATGTTCAACTTTCCACTTATTTATATTTTTATGTTTTGTTGCAATGTTTGTTTACTCAATAAATTTGTAAACAAGACCTTTCAATCTTTGTGTGAGTGCTTTATCATCTCTTGCTATATTATGGATTTTTAAAGAAGTGGTTGATATCAATGTTTTTTTTGTGTGTGTGATTTAATAACCATTTTAAACTAATTCCACAATAGTATTCAACAGTACCAACAATGTGCATTTACTTATGCTCACAGTAAAATAAAAGTAAGGTAAAACAAAATAATTCTACTTAATTGCTACACTACGTTATTGTAAAGGGTTTGTACTTAACTGTACATTTTCAATTGAACAGTTGATTGCATTCTTAAAAAAAAAAAAAATTAAAACAAATATGGTAAACAAGCTCAACTATGTACTCTTGGGAGAAACAATTATCTTGATTTTTGCCAAACATGCACACACGTTTTAGTTGTCACTTCAGTTAAGGCCTGTCGATGCATTAGATTTTAATCTTAGTAATCACAATTTGCTTTTAACTATTATGGTGTTTGTTTCCACCAAACTTCTGTTGATATATATATAT
>CAIGQQ010026963.1:4311041-4326021 GCA_903798035.1 Danio albolineatus
TTTTTTTTTTTGTATTTTTGAAGTTTTGTAATATTTTGCACAGAATAATACATCAAAAAAGAGGTTTCAACACCATAAGCATGAAAACATTATAGCAGCTTTTTCATTTTTGGACAAGCTATCCATTCATATGACACTGTCAGTAGTTACTGTAGGAAAAATGACCTTTTCATCTAGTTCATTTCACAATATGTGTGACAAATGTAGAATTTCAAAGTATAAAGTTCATAATTGCTATAATGTGTGCTAGTGCTGTGCAATTACTCACAATCGCAAAAAAATCGCGATTTAAACACATGCAATTTCTAAATCGCGTAAGGCTGCAATTTGTTCTATTTATTGATTTCAATTTTTAGTCAAAATATGTTCTTGTGCCCATGATTTTAATATGTTAACCAGTCAGAGCTGACACAGCACACAGGGCAATCATAGCTAAGCTGAGCCGAAGAAAGATGTTAACCAATCAGAACCGAATACGTGGTTATGACTGAAAGATAATTTATTACAGTTTTGTTTATCAAGCAGTTAGCACTACTGTGTACAGTATATTTTTAGCTAGAGTTGAGGTTAGTTTATTTAAATTTATGTTGTCTGTTTAAACAACAATTTTATTACAGTTTTATTTAGTAAACTAATAATATGTTATTCCATTGTGAAATGTTTTATTATGCACTTTTTGTGCACTGAATACATTTAGAATGCATTGAATATGTAACTTGTTTGAAAAAGCAAAAACAGTTTCATAAAATCGCAATCGCAAAATTCGTTCCAAAAATCGCAACATGATTATTTTGTTCATATTGCACAGCCCTATTGTGAGCTGCAATCTGCCACCATCATAGCAGAAAAAGACTTTGGATGTTCACTGAAGCATGTATAGCTTTTAGATATTTCATTATCCCCTTTCCTTGTGTGCAGGAGCTCCTATGGTGGCTCAGATGTCTTCCTCTGCGCTGTCCAGCCGCATTGCTATCGAAGCCCTTTCCGATGGACCCACCTCCACTTGCCTGGACCAGCCAGACCTGTCAGAAAACCATCAGGGTAGCATGGAGCCCGACCAGCCTGGACACTCAGGATACCGTGAGCACGACGACGGCAGTAGCAGCAGCAGCCGTCCAGACCAACCCCAGCACTCTCAATACATAGACCCAGACCAGACCAGAGAGGCTCGTTACATCCAGTGCTCTGCAGATGAACCAGACCAAACCCCTCGCCATTCAGGGGTCACCAACTACAACCTGGCAGACTCAGAAGAGCCTTTACAGCGCTATGCAGCTGAATGCAGTGGAACGAACGATATCCCTCAGAGAAGCTCGTATCGCTCGTCCCGCTACGTTGTGGAGTGCAGTGATGGGTACTTGGAGTACGGCGCGGACGGAGAGGATCAGCCACAGCATTCACGTTACATCGACAGCAGCATGGATGACAGGGAGCACGTCTCCGCTTCAGAACAGGAAGGAGGTGCGCTAGAAGAGCCCCAGCACTCCTACATGCGGCAGGAATCACTATATGCGGATGAAGGAGCCGTTCAGCACTCCCTGGCGGACACTGTGGGGTCGCAGCTCACTGATCAGATGGACTGCAGCGATAACTTGCCTGGTTCGTACATAAGTAGCAGTGGGACCTACTCTACCAACCCAGAGCCTGAGGTGGTGGAGTCTGGGGTGGCGGACGAGCCCGGGGAAAGAACTCCGGACATGGCCGAACTGGAGAAGATGATGGAGGTGGTGATCGTACAGCAGTTTAAGTGCAAAATGTGCCCCTACAAAAGCGTCTCCAAGGATACGCTCATCAACCACATGAGAGATAAACACTTTAAACCAACAGGTAAATTAAGTGGAGATCAAATCATTCATTCATTCATTTTCCTTCAGCTTAGTCTCTATTTCAAAGGTCACCACTAGGCATGGGCTGGTATAAGACTATATGATAACCATGTATAAAAATATCACTTTTTCATAGTATCACTGTATTGTGATTCCTGCTCTAAAATAAGTTATTTTAAAATGTCTAGGTAAAAAAAAAAACTTTTTTCCCACATTGAACACAATATATTTTATTTTAAGAAACATTTAAAATATTTTGGAACAGTAGTTTTTGATGTGGAGGTTCCTTTTCTGCTGGATATACTATTGCCCTAAAAAAAACAAATAAAATAGTCGCAAAAAAAAAAAAACTACGTATATGTACATAAGAACGGTCTAACAGATGATTCTGGTGGTTTTAAAACCTTGACTTATCCAAATTGCGGTAAATCTTGAAATCGGTTGCTGCCCCATGCCTAGCCACCACAGTGGAATGAAGCGCCAACTCTTCCAGCATATGTTTTACGCAGTTGATGTTCTTCCAGCCGCAACCCAGTTTTAGGGAAACACTAATACGCATTTGTTGGGAGGACACTCATGCCAACACAGAGAGAACATACAAACTCCACGTAGGAATGCCAACTGGCCCAGCCGGGCTCGAACCAGCGACCTTCTTGCTGTGAGGTGACAGTGACAACCACTAAGCCACCTACTTGGGTATGGCTACTGTGGGTCTTAGTTTTGTATGTCAAGATTTGGTTTGAATCTGACTCACAGGTTCCAATTTGTATTCTTGATTTAATTCTTCAGTGTGTTAAAATGAAAATATATAAAACTAGAAGTTAAAAAGTGTAAGATCCACACACACTGTTGTTGAAAGAACACTGTATTTGTTCAGTGGTACAGTGTTGTTCAGTGGTAGGGCTGATTATTAAATCGAAATATACATTCATAAATTGTTAAATGAATATGTGTACTGTTACAGTCCTTGTAAAGACTTTTTGATTAAAATCAGCTCCATTATTGGCCCTGTTTCAGAGCACACAGTTCTTCTTGAGTCTATACTTAGGGCTTGGGAAAATATCCTTGGGCACATTGTAACCACAAAGGCTGTTTAGATCCAAATTTGTCTGTTGTAGTGACCTCCAATCAGTTCCCAATGGGTAAAATCAAATTCCGCCTTCTGTTTATTTTTCCAGAAGCCCACTCACTTACAAATACACCAAAATAGCACTAAATGGTTTAGAATTCTGAATAAAAGGCACAACTTCTGTTTTATGCTAACTTTAAGTTACCGTCAGCACTGATGCTTACTGTTTTTTTTTATTTTATTTTTTTTTAGGTTCTCGTTCTGGTGGTGCTGTCTCACAGGCTGATGGTCCTGGCCAAAGGAAACGTGGTCGGGGACGTCCTAGAAAATCTGAAAGCAAGGCTGCACCAGCGGTTGACATCAAGAAGGAGGAGCAACCTGAAGAGGAAGAAGATGACATTGTTGATGCAGGTGCTCTTGATGATCAAGGTCAGTGGAGTGCAGATTGCATTCTTTATATTTCATCGTTTCCTAAATTTTAATGCATTTTTATTGTACACACAGGTGACAGTGATTATAAACCAGCTGATGAAGAGGCCAGGCCCAGATTGGCTGCCAATCACTTCACTCCTCCTCCTTCCTGCTCTTCATCATCACCCGCTTCTACCTCACGGAAACGTCCCCGCAGGATGGTGGGACCTCCTCGCAAATTTCTTCCAGATTCAGGTAATTGTTAATCTAGCTTTCTAGGGCCACAGGGGTGTAATAAAATGTTTAAATAGCAACTTTCGTTTGAGTGGGATAACCCTATGTTTTTATGAACAGAGTCACCAGCAGCACCATCTGAAACCAACAATGCAGAGGATCCTCAAGCTCCCGAAGAAGCAAGTTCCTCTGGATTAGAGAATGGATCTTCTACATTTTCCAATGGGACAGAGGTGGAACCAGGCGTCAGCCAGTCAGATTCTGAGAACAGAGATCCTTCATCAAACACCAGCCCAGATGATTTGGAGTTCTTGCCCAAAAAACGAGGACGACCTTCCAAACGCTTCCTTCAGAAGAAGTACAAAAAATACATGAATCGCAAGTAAGTATTGTTTGTACTGCTTTTTGATAATTCACAGCTGCATTTAATTGATTGACCTGCTGGTTTGACACTGAATTACATCTTACATGAACTAAATACCCATTCACATAAAGGCTGATAAGTATAGCAATTAAAAAAAGTACATGGATTTCATTATTGGAACTGGTATTTGCCAGATAGTGAATTATTAAAAAAATAAAAAACAGAATCAATCCTGCTTTGAAGAGCTTAAATAATATAATAGTAATATACAGAGAAATATTGTGCATTTTTGTGAATACTGTTATTGTTTTTTGTGTGAATGGAATTTTATAACCCAAAGTCACTGCAGAATCTAGAATATCTCTTTTTTTTATTAAAGTAAGTACTACAGATCCCTCAAGCCTCTGCTCAGACCTCACAACTGCTGGATCTGTGGCTCTCGCTTTCTGTCACAAGAGGATCTCAAGTTCCATGTGGATTCTCATGAGGGAAATGACCCTGAACGCTACAAATGCCTGCAGTGCAGTTACCGCTGCAAACGGTGGTCTTCATTGAAGGTACGATCAAGAGTTTTTCACCTAACAAACTTTTTCATTCTTTTATAACCTGTTTTAACACATTTTAAACAGTTTTTAATCGTTTTTAATTCTTTTAGTCATTTTTATTTTCTTGTTGTTTTTATTCTTGTTATGTAAAGCAACTTACCATTACGTAAAGCACAATTCCCATTGTGTATGAAATGTGCCATATAAATAAACTTGCCTTGAGTGTTTTTAACTGTTTTGTTTGCTCGGTTATTTTAATGGTAATTGTAATGTAAATAGTTTTGTAATATCTACAAATAAGGCAATTTATAAAATCATGGTGATTTGTATTTATTATAAATGATTTTTTAGTCCACATCGATATTTGTTTGAATGTAATTATACATTCGGTATAAACATGCAATTATATTTTATTCACTTTTATAAGTAATGTGAATATTAATACTTTATATGATTGTAAATAAATGTATTATTTTTTAGTCATTGTTTTTTACTCGCTGTTTCTTCTACTTATAAAATTGATTTGTGTGTCTAATAGGAGCACATGTTCAACCATGAAGGTACAAAACCTTATAAATGCGATATGTGTGATTACACCAGTGTTTACAAGAAAGACGTGACCCGGCACTCAGCCGTCCACAACAAAAGCAAGTAAGAACTGAAAATGTCCCTTTTTTGGTCATCGTTTTATTTTGTCTAATCCTCCAGGTCATCTAAATGCTTGTGTTTGTGCACTTTTGTAATTATTTGCATTTAAATTTGTACTAATAAGCTTTCTCATCATAAAATCTAATTTGTTTATTTTAAAAAATTCAGCATGTTATTACAATATATATACAACATGTATGTATATTACGATATAATATGTAAAAGTCACACCTTATTACAGTGTTAATAAAGGTTCTTGTTTCTTTTTTTAGGAGCCGAAAGATAGATGTGGTAAGATTCAAGATGCAGAAATCATATTTTAAAATTTCGTTTATTGACATGATGTATTACTAACTCTGACCAGTGTGATGAGGGCAGTTTTTCATGCGACAACAGTCTTGTGTCAACCCTTCACAGGTTTCCAAAGTGTCCGAATTTCCATGTCCCATCTGCAGTCGAGTATACCCCATGCAAAAACGCCTCACTCAACACATGAAGACACACAGCACAGAGAAACCACACATGTGTGACAAGGTAAAGCTCTTGAATGCTGCAAACAAACACTGGAGTGAAAAAAAGTTCAGTTCATAAGGCACATTCAATGACTGTTTTGTTATGGTTAGTTTAATGATGATTCAGTTTAGTTCAATACAATTGGTATTGTTGAATGAAGCTATTCTTTGTAGGGCAGCTCTAATTACCCTAACTAAACAAGCCAAAGACAACAAGATCAGGAAACACTGTTTTTCATTTTCTATGCTAACACTAGTGTAAATGTGTTGCTTTGCAGTGTGGGAAATCCTTCAAGAAGCGATACACTTTCAAAATGCATCTTCTCACACACATACAAAACTGTGGCAACAGCCTGTAAGTAAGATGTCTGGACTAGTGTATAACAACAAAAATTGTACTTGTCTGATAAACATACAGTTAAAGTATTTTTCTTTACTCCTTTGCCAGGTTTAAGTGCGAGTTCTGTGATTACACCTGTAATGACAAGAAGCACCTGCTCAATCACCAGCTGTCTCACACCAACGACAAACCTTTCAAATGTGAAGAGTGCAAGTATTCAACCAGTAAAGAAGATTTCCTGGTGTCCCACATTGCTATTAAACACACTGGTGAGTGATGTAATTATTAGCACTGTTTATACTACAGGGAAGTCCTGGGTGATTAATAGAACACATTTTTCATGCTCATTTTGTCAGTAAAGCCGTTTGTAATAAACCTCCGTTCAGATGGAGTAGCGTTTACTACACACTACACAGACCATAGAGTCATGGTACACTAAGGCCCAATCCCAATTCTACTCCTTAGCCCTTCCCCTTCCCCCTTCCCCCTACCCCTCGTTTTGTGCGTTCCTATGAAGGGGTAGGGGTGTCCCGATTCTCTTTAGCTTGAAGGCGTAGGGCTAAGGGGAAGGAGTAGATAGCCCTTCGAACGAAGATTTTTCAGGACCACACTCGAAACCAAGGGGTAAGAAAATTTCCCAGAATACATCAGCCACAACGGCAGGATAGTTGCACCCGGAAGTTACACAAACAGGCAAATGTTTTAATACATTCATAACCGCGCTTGTGTTTTACCATCATGCTTTCAAAAAAACGCTAAAATAAAAACAGCTAAATTTCGCTATCTGTAATACATAATAATAACTCCTGTATAGCAGTCCCACAACATTCTCACTCGACTCGACACTTGAATACCCTGTCAGAAAAGTCTAGTGGCCGGGAATTGGCTTTTTACAGTGTCTGCTATAATGTTAATGTTGTTTTCGTGTGTTTACATAGATGAATATGGCCACTGTGTAAATGCACTGTATAGTTATGATCTTACTGCCACATTAGATCGTTATGATAGCATTATATATGCCTTCAGTGATTTCCTGAAGATAAACACCAAAAAATAACACAACTGGAATAACTACAGCAGTCACGATTGTCTGATCTCATATGAAGTACGAGCTCGCGGTGACATATGATAACGTGTGCAGGTGCAGTAGTGCTGTCCCATTTCTTAGGGGTACATTTTTGAAGCCCTTCCCCTTCACACTCGGTTTTAAGGGCCAAGGGGAAGGGGTAGGGGTACAAAAATAGAATTGGGATTAGACCTAATTAGCAATGCAAAACTCTTATTAGATTTAATCAATCAATAATGACATAGATATAATCATTCTGTGGTAATGACAGATGTTTGTGTCACTTCTTGAACTCAGGCTCTATGATAAAGGCTGCACATGAAATAACCACATTACAGACAATTTTGAGGGATGTAAACAAAAACAGTGGTCCTGACCTATTTCCTGTTTTTCATTTTTCATTTAATCCAAAAAGATTTATATATTGGTAAATAACATTATGATAGCTGTTTTAACATTAAGATATGATTGAATTTACTCTTGTTACAGTTGTGAAATAGTTTGACAACAAGCAGGAAAAGTTCATGGGCCAGAGACATCACCACATTGAAATGATCTATAATAGTTTTTAGTTGGTACAATCTTCTTTTTATTTAGCAAGCGCTAAAACTCTTTAGGTGTGGTAACTGTAGAACAAGTGAGATAATTTTCTCTGATTCTTTGAAGTTGTGGTGTTTTTTTTTTTTTATAATTCAATAACTATTATTCTTCAATTAAATTGGTGGAATGTTTTCTGATAATGTCTGTTTGTCTTCACCCAGGTGAAAAGCCCTTCTCTTGTGAAATGTGCCACTTCACGACGCGACACAGGAAGAACCTGCGGCTCCACGTGCAGTGTCGCCACCCCGAGACTTTCGAAGAGTGGAGTCGAACACATCCAGATGAGCCGATCCGGCGACGACAGACGCCTGTTTTCACCGTGGAGCAGATTGAGGAGCTGAGGTTACAGCATGAAACCCAGGAATTTCAAGGGACCATTGTGAGTACATGGATGTGCATCTTGTATGTAAATGGCAGAAAAACTCTAGTATGTTTTCTCGATAGTCTAAAGTAATGAAAGTAGCAATACTTGTGCTATACAAATTAACTTCTGCAACTAACGTATGAATGTTTTGCTTGCTTGGTATTAAATGCACTATATAAATCACTTTTAAATGTAAGTCTCTGTTTTGTTTTTAGATAAAAAAAGGTCAAATAGAGCTACTTACTTTCAGGAAGATGCAATATATATTATGCTTATTCCAATGGTTTGATGAATTCTTCATTCCGATTAGCTGGAATGTGTGCAGTAAAATAGTTTAATGCACAGTTAGTTCAGGTCACATTTCTGAATAATTTTGCTACCCTCAAACATTAGTAGTAACCATGGTAACAATGAGTGTTGCTGAAGCTTTTAACCTGAGACACATTTCTCTTCTTATCATGAGAACACCAACATGTGCTTCACCAAGGAGTTGTTGGGGATCAACCACCTTGACAATATTCTCAAAAATATTTGTGAAAAGGTAGCTGACATGTTATTATGAGCTATTAGATATGCCTGTGTATGCCATGTCATACACACACACAAGATTCTAGTCAAATATTGAACTGCAAAGACAAATACTAGTTTTAACTTGTGTATAACCAGACAAATGTACCAGGGAATTAGTGATATAAACACTTGCTTTGTATTTAAGGATTTAATTGCACTTTATAGAGCCAAAGTACCACTAATTGTAGCATTCAAAATCCTTTAACAAATGACAAACCGTTAATTTATTTATTAATGATTTGTTTTAAAACCTAAAGGTAACAGTGGACCCCCTTACTCTTCAAACCATGGAGTCTATGGGCAACACATCTGTATCCCAAGATGCACTGGGCAATACTACCATCATTTACGAGCAAGGTCAGTAGAAAAGTAATCAGTAGTAGATCAGTGATTTATATCTAAAATATAATGTGTCATTTTTTTTCAATTGATCTACACATATTTTACCGTTCACATTGTGATATTAATATTCAGATTTCTTGTTTAAATTAAAAATTTTACCTTCTCTCATAGCCCAGAACTCAGACCTCTCAGCGCAGAATGCTCTAGATCTGCTGCTGAACATGAGCAACGCCAGAGAACTGCAGGTACTGTGTGACACATTAGTATTTTCAAATGGAATAAATCATAATTCTATTGAAATATAAAATGAAATCTTATCTAAATGGCATAATTAGGCCATCTGTAAAAAAAAAGTAAAATTCACAAATTATTATTTTTCTGTGGCGAATGATGAGTTTATTCACTGCTCTCAGGTGGCGGTGCTGAAAACAGATGGTAAAACTCTGGAGACAGGGTCGTGGTCGGGATCTGGCTCTGGGAGTGAAGGGTCATCCTTACAACCTCAAAAGATTGTAACGTTCCATGTGTCAGAGAATGGAGACACTTTGGTGCAGGAGGCTTTTGAGACAGCAACGGGGGCCGTGGAACAAGAGGAGACAACTGCTGTGGCACAAGAAGTGGAACAGGAAGAGGCACAGATTGGCATTGGTTCATATGAAGGTGGCGATTTCAGTGTGGTGGAGCAGACCTCTGAGGAGACAACACACAGGTACTACTACTGAATGCCAAAAACAGACAGTAGGTGCATTTCCATTACAAATGTGTGTAAAAGTGCAATATTGTGTTGATTAAAGTGTTGATTAAATATTATTGTGAAGTGTTATGAGACTTTAAACTCATTCTCTCACGATAAATCATTCCAATAATTACACAGTGAAACAAGTTTGTGGGTTTTTTCTGGGAGGTCATAGTATGTGTGATTTCACCGAGAATTTCACCTGTGGGTTCAGAATATCAAGATCAGCACAAGTTGTGCAGTGCATTTTGTAAAATCTTTTCCACTAATAAAAGATCCATATCTTTAAATAAGGGACTTTTGTGTACACCATGTGACCTGTGAAGGAATAAACAAAAATCCAAATAATAAAAATACCAATGTAAATTTTTTGCTAAATATTTAATGTTATTTTGCAAAAATTAAAAGGTTATGGAATTTCCTAATCACCAATGTGAGATATTTATGTCATCATAAGTGTGTGTGTGTTTGTTCGTTCGAAAGCAGTTTAGAGGAGCCCTCAGCAGAGCCTCAGGTGATGGAAGTGAGTACTGAGCCCTTGTCCATCTCTTCACCTCTCAAAGAAAATAAAGAGAAGTTTTACGTGAGCTCAGGCTTGACAGACGGAGTCCTGCAGCAGGTGGAGGTGAGAATGGGTTTTGTAAGTATTCAGACAGAATGACCAATAGTCCCAATGGAATGTTAGTTAAATTGATGAAATTCTCTTTCTGCAGCTGAGCAGTGAAGCTCCAGCTTCTCCTCCACTGTCTCCATCGCCCCTTTCTCAACAGCTGAACACCAAACGCTTCTCATGTCGCATCTGCATGGAGGCTTTCCATGGCCGATCGGATATGGAGAACCACAAGAGGGCGCACATAGACCCCAAAACATTCAAATGCCCCGACTGTGACTTCACAGCACCTTCTTGGCCAGAAGTCAAGGTGTGTTGGGTTGAGACTTACTTTTTTTTTTTTTTTTTTATGGTGCTTTTTTTCAGATACATAGAAGTGTATCATAAAGATATGAATTAGCATTTAAAGGGGAAAAAAGACTTTTAACTGCCTGGAATGAGTGATCACAATAATTTGTTCGGGTTGTTGAAATGTTGAGAAGATGCAGTTTGCATACACTTCGAGAGGATGTGTTATTCTCAATATGTTTACAAGTGATAAAGGGATAGTTCTCCCAAAAACAAAATGTTTCTCACCATTTACTAAAGTTGTTATGAATTAATTACTTCTCTCAAACCCCAAAAAATGTATTTTGATGAATGCTAGAAACTTTTGGAAACTTGTAACCATTGACTTCCATAGTAGGAAAAACCAATAGTATGTAAGTCAATGGTTACATGTTTCCAGATTTTTGTTTTAAATATCGTTTTTCAAGTTCAACAGAAGAAAAGAAACTCATAAAGTTATGGAACTCCTTGAATGTGATTGAATAGTAAGTACGTTTTCATTTTGGGTGAACTATCCATTTAAGAAGCTTTCAAAGCTGATATTCAGATATTAGAAAATGGTCACCTCTCTGAATTGAGTCATCAGAGCGGGGGTGTCCAAACTCGGTCCTGGAGAGTTTAGCTCCAACCCTAATCAAACATGCCTGAACCAGCCAATTAAGCTCTTACTAGATATACTAGAAACTTCCTGTCATGTACTAAACGATGCAGGACACTGGCCCTCCAGGACCGGTTTTAGACACCCCTGCATTAGAGAGACAAGATCCCTAAATGTAAATGAATGTAAACCTATTCATTGTAAAACATTTGACTTCAAAAAAAAAAATGAAGGACCTTTGAAACAGCATTGTGTCAAAGAAAAGTGCATACTGTATACTGACTAAATGTAAGTGCAATGAAAGTCGCTTTGGATCAAAGTCTCTGCCAGTGTAAATGTGTTCTGTTAAATTATTTAAATGTCATTTTTTTCATCCTAGACGCACATGGCCTTGCATGCATATTTGAGGCCTCATAAATGCACCAGCTGCAGTTTTGCCTCTAAGAACAAAAAAGACCTGCGTCGCCACATGATGACACACACCAACGAGAAGCCTTACTCCTGCCAGGTGTGCGGCCAAAGGTGAGCAAACAAATGAGAAGGAATCATTCAAATATATTAGCAAATCTTTGAATTTGTGCTGTTTACATTTTAATAAAGATACAACCATAAATGCTTGCCAAACTTAAAAAAAAAAAAAAAAGTAAAATTTGCTGGCAATTTACGCTGCCACTATAAGAAGGCATTATCAATGGAGGGCAGATATTATGAGTCACAACTCAACAACATCTGAAAAAAGAGATCAGCATTTCTGTCTGCAGCTGAACTTGATGCGCTCATGCAAAGTTATAGCAAATATGACCATATATTTTAAAAAAAGCAACACCACTGCATAAGCGAAACAGAGACAGTTAGTGTGAGAAAACATAGCTGCTCAAATTAATGTGTTAGTTTACATTTGAAATATTTAAAGTATTTCAGTAAAATAAAATAATAAGTAATGTAATGTGTGACGTTTATAGACATTTCACTTGAAAAAGTGGGGAATTGGCTGTAATTTTGTTATTTCAGATTACATTCAATTACATAAAATAGGCTACTGTAGCTTATAGTTTCTACAACAAATTTGACAAAACATGAATGGATTTTACCCTGAACTTAATGTTCAGTGTAAATGTTTATTTTAAGATTCCCACTTTTACACAACCCTCTTTTTAAGGTAAAAATTTTAAAACTGAGTTTTTAAAAGATGTAAAAGTGCACTTGTGTGTCTGCCTTTTTTATCGATCAAGTGGTAGAGGTTGAGATGATACTTGTAATGTAAGCAGTACTAAAAAATTGTTTTTAGAACAAGTAATAATGCCATTATTCTAGTTACAGTACATGTCCCTGTTGAAGGTCAGTGAATTTAGGCTAATTATTTATTTTTTGCAGTAATATCGAAGCTAAAACTTAAAACTATGGTATTGAATCTAATTGTAATGTTCCCAAAAAAGGAAAAGCTGTTCTCGTAGCTTTGTTCTTAGTGTGACTGAAGTGTAGGCAATGAATGACGAAGGCAAAGGCGAGAAATACGCTTCGTCTTTTAAAAAGGGGAGGAGACTGACAGAAACTCAGAGTTTACAGAATAAACCCTGCTCCTGACCAGGTTAGGTTCACAGAGTACCAGAGTTTACCTCGGTAACTGACTCTGAGAAAAAAATTACCTCTTTTACAGAAACAGGCTTTACTTACCCTGCTTGCTCGAGTTTGAAAAACTTGCCATTTTTAAACAGAAAACCCAGAGTTTCTTTCATTTCAGGGTTAACATACTCCGAGTTTTCACTTAACCTCCTTTCTGAAACGGGGCCATTGTCTCTCATATTGAAACTCTGATCAATATTTTTAGGTTCAACCGTAACGGCCATCTGAAGTTCCACATGGAGAGGCTTCACACTCAGGAGCCGTCTCCTCGTAAAGCTCGCTCCGTCCCATCACAGCAGACCATCATCATCAACAGCGATGAAGAAGCTTTAGCCACACTGCAGAGTAAGTGCTGAAATGCTTCTAATAGATTCCTGGTCTGATTATTTGACATGTCTTGTTACTTTGTTGCATTATATTTCTTCTTCTGTGTTTTGTAGATTTACAGGCGGGTCAAACGGTCATCAGCCCAGAGAGGTTACAGCAAGCTTTGGGTCAGGAACACATCATTGTGGCTCAGGATCAAAGTCTTTCTGACCAGGTAGTGCACAGTTACACACTTTCTCGTTCTCAGTCTGTACTTGATGTTAAGTGGCAAATCACAAAGAAATGTATTAAATGTTAACTAGATAGTAAAGTTTGAGGACAAACTTTATGGTGGCTTGAAAAGCCAGTTTTAAATAGTTTATTTAGTTGAAAAATTAGCATGTTACTAGCATGATTCTAGCATGAATTAGCATGATCTTAGCATGATTCTAGCATGAATTAGCATGTTACTAGCATGATTCTAGCATGAATTAGCATGTTACTAGCATGATTCTAGCATGAATTAGCATAATACTAGCACGATTCTAGCATGAATTAGCATGATTCTAGCATGAATTAGCATGTTACTAGCATGATTCTAGCATGAATTAGCATGATCTTAGCATGATTCTAGCATGAATTAGCATGTTACTAGCATGATTCTAGCATGAGTTAGCATGATCTTAGCATGATTCTAGCATGAATTAGCATGTTACTAGCATGATTCTAGCATGAATTAGCATGTTACTAGCATGAATCTAGCATGAATTAGCATAATACTAGCACGATTCTAGCATGAATTAGCATAATTCTAGCATAAATTAGCATGATTCTAGCATGAATTAGCATGTTACTAGCAAGATTCTAGCATGAATTAGCATGATCTTAGCATGATTCTAGCATGAATTAGCATGTTACTAGCATGATTCTAGCATGAATTAGCATGTTACTAGCATGTTTTAGCATGAATTAGCAAGTGCTAGCATGACTAGCATGTCACTAGTATGTACTCGTATGCTAGCATGTTACTAGCAAGATTAGCATGTTGGTAGGATGTTAAAACTATTAGCATGTGCTAGAACAGCTAGTCACAGTCTATGGGACAGTTGCTAGGGTGCTGAAATTGGTTGCTAGGGAGTGGCTAGTAAGTTTAGAGGTGATCAGTGATTGGCTGCTGGTTAGACTGAGTTGAATGAGGTCAGACTCTAGTCTGTAGGACAGTCTGATGCAGAGTTATGAGCTCACAAAAGTTGACTCAATGTTAAGTCAATGGCAGTCTTTTACAATGGAAGTCTATGGGACAGTTGCTAGGTGCTGAAATTGGTTGCTAGGGAGTGGCTAGTAAGTTTAAAGGTCATCAGTGATTGGCTGCTGGCTAGACTGAGTTGAATGAGGTCAGACTCTAGTCTGTCGGACAGTCTGATGCAGAGTTATGAGCTCACAAAGTTTGACCCAATGTTAAGTCAATGGGACTTTTGGGAAAGTTCTGGGTCGTTTTTGGGATAACCCAAGGTCGGATCAGTTAGAAAAGATATAGCAACCCGAGTCAGACCAGTTTGAAGGTTTGACGAAAGTTTGAAGTATGTAGCTTGAAAGGCCTAGGAGGAGATACACTTAGAAAAACAGTCTCAGAAGAATAAGAAGAAGAAGAACTAGATTAAAAAGTTCGTCGAGACAAACTTTAGGCTGGCTTGTCAAAGCTTAGACTGAACGTTTTTTAAAGTTGTTTTAAGGAGTTCAAAAATTTTTAAAGTAGTTTTAAGTTTAAAGAAGCTTAAAGATTTTAAAGTAGCTAAGTTTAAAGTAGCGTATAGTTTAAAAGTAGTTAAGTTTAAAGTAGCGTATAGTTTAAAAGTAGTTAAGTTTAAAGTAGCGTATAGTTTAAAAGT
>CAIGQQ010026963.1:4351982-4365605 GCA_903798035.1 Danio albolineatus
CGGAATAACTTCACTAATAAATTACTTTCTTTTTTTCCCTTTTTTTTTCTTGCCCATTCTACAAAACTGGACAAATATTTAAAAATGTACTGACACAATATTCATTCATTCATTTTCTTTTCGGCTTAGTCCTTTTATTTATCAGGGGTCACCACAGCGGAATGAACCGCCACTGACACAATATTTGCAATTTAAATAAACATTCTCTGTGAAATCTTTACCTTCATGTATTCTTTTTTCAATGAATAATGTTTCAAATAAAATATTAAAAAGACACATCTGCAACTAAAGTAAAAAATTCAGTTTTCCATGTTTTAACTGAAACCGCCAGTGGGTGGCGGTACAGCACTGTCTTTAGTGAAGACATTTAGCAACTGTTGTATTTATGAATAGGTCAATGAATCGACTCTCACAATTCAGTTAAATCCACAGATTCATTCACCAAATTAACCCTCTTTAGCCTAAATAACGACCGGACCGACTGAACTACCAGGTTAGAATAATGATCAATATTCATGTGGAATAAACATCTTTGTTGACATTACTTACAGTGGATTTTATTGAGTCACAAGAAAAGGTAGAAAAGGGTTTTAACTGCGAACTGTACTGATTTTATGCGTGAACATGTTACATGCTAACCCTGTCACAGCATTTCAGTCATGCTACATGCTAACTCTGTCACGGCATTCCAGTCAACTAACTTGCAACTAGTCAATATTCCCAGACTTCACTGAGTGAAAAATACAAATTATGAGGGAAAAAATAACAAAATACACAAATAAAATAAATAATTACAAATTAAATCAATGTATATTAAAATTAGTGTAGTTAGAGCTAATGTTTAATACTGTATGTAGCAGGCTAGTTAGCTAGCGCTAATTAGCATATGAAGCTAATGCTAACATTGATGCAACTTAGTGTGGCGTTAACTCTACTGTAATGTTAAACTAATTAGTGTTTTGCTTAAAAGATAGATCAAGTATTTAACGATAACATCAGTCAGATTGATTGATATTTGAGCGATTCTAATATTAGTTTGTTTTTTGTCTAGTTAACCTTAGGAACTATACAGGGAGAGGAATTATTTTGTATTAGAATAAATAATCTTTAACGTTATATTTCTTTTATATTTTAAACCACACACTTAACCATGGGTTTGCTGCAAAAATACAGTTTAGGTTTATTTTGTGTGGATAAATGTTAGGTTACTGTAGTAAAAATAACAGTTACTGTATGTTTTTGTCATATTGCTTTAATGGGCTTGTGAAAGTGTCACATAGAAATGAATGGATAAAGGCAAGTAACATTAGCTTTAAATGATTTATCTTAATTTCATTAATGACAGTACTAAAATAAAGTAAGTTGAAATAAGCAAGGGTTACTGTAGTGAGATCTAAAAGAATAACTGATTTCATGTCCCACATAGAGAAACGATGATTGTGCAACACAGTGTTGCATTACAATAATGTTTACCCTTAACTGAACACATTAATTCTGCTTGTTTCTCCTTATTCAAAAATCATTTCCTTTTTTTTCTTCAGATTGATATCCGGCTGCTTGTAAGCTCTTTAAAGATGCCATGAATCATGTGAACACCCAGACTGACCAAGCAAAATTAGAGATGCAGAGTATAAATGCAAAGAAAGGTAAGATGGTGTCTTGTATGGTTTTCACTTAGAGGACAAGTTCACCCAAAAATCAGAGTGGTTCTAATCATTTGACAGGAAAGCAGATATTGTGAAGAAAGCTGAAAAACTGTAACCATTGACCTCCATAGTAGGAAAAACAAACAATGGTTACAGGTTTTCAACATTTTTCTAAATATCTTCTTTTGTGTTTAACAATGGAAAGAAACAGATAAAGGTTTGGAACAAGTAAAGGTTGAGTCCATGATGAAAAAAATGTATTTGTGAACACTCTCTTTATTGATTACTATATTGTGCAAACATAACTTAAAAAGTTGATTTTTGGACTGACTGCATATCTATTTAATGTGTATCGTCTTTTTTTTCATATTCTGTGTTGTCACTTGTCAAAAAAAAAAGCATATAATCTAGACAAGATAGTCAGTCGCTTTACTATTTAAGGAATATGTTTATTTTCTACTAATTTTATTTACTATTTTGTACTGTTCAAATTGACAATTTTTTTTTTGTTATGTTCGTGGCTGTTTTTGCCACTTTGACTTCCATTAATAAAGTCACATAAACTCAAGTTTATAATTAATAGCAGCATATAAAATAAAACGTTATTCATTCTTTGGGGTGGGGGTGTTGGATTCACCCTTCTTCACCAACCTCAAAAGCAAACCTACGCTCTTAGACTGCGGCACAACAAGCCTAGGCTGAAATATCTGAAATGTTCTAATGAAAAGACAAGTAAGAGAGCAAACTTAGCAGCAAATTGTCTCTATCCCTTTAACATCACTCTAGCCTAGTAATGTCAGATGTTCAGGGAATGCAAGTACCTTTTACAAGTGCTGTTGTCTCTCTTCCTACGTGTAAAAGTTGGGATACTCACTCTCTGAACAGATCACTCCAGCAGCGAAACGCGCAGATGTTGTCTGGCAATTTACAGTCCTGTGGTGTTGGATCTGGCTGATGGACCCCATGGATCGCTCTCTTACTGTTGTCCCAATACCACGTTTCTCATCAAAACACACAGGCAGTGATCAGTAGTTTTCAATGAAGGAAAGGAAATGATCACACATTCATTGGACTGACACCAAACTAAATGTGTGATTTCTAAGACCCCTTTAATCTCAATACCTTTTGTAAGCCAGCAAAAATGACAAGGATTTTGTGACTCGCACAAAATAATGGTCACTTCAACTTCAAATTTAAATTAAAAAAGATGTTTATTGTGTTTTTTAATTATGAAAAGGAGAATGTGCGAATCTCTATAGTGCTCAGTTGTCATTAAAATAATGTTGCAATACAAGAGAAAAGAAAATGATATAATTTCAAACATTATGCAAGCATGACCAGGTGACACTTGTATTGTGGTGAAATAAATTATACTTCAAGAAATAATGTACAATTTAATGTATAGAACACCACAAAGACTAGCAACAACAAAATATGTCTTTTTAAAATGAGAAAATATTCATGTTTTGTAGATGTTTTTTCAGGAAGGAATCTCACTGAAGGACTTGTTTGTTTTTTTCTTCAGGGGGAATGACATTAAGCTATTTATTTGATTATTATTATAATACACATAAAACAACACCTTGCTGTAAGTTCAATCAGTTGCAGTGCTACTTCATTGTGAACAACAGAAGACAAGTGAACTCTCTGTATTGTGTAAGTATTCAGTTCTGTTTCTAACCGAGTACTTGAAGTAACATTTACAAACCTGTGTTTTGTATGCTGGCACATACAGATGTGGTGTTGCAGGGATCATTAACACCTATGAAGAGGTTCATGTTACAGTTTCTGGTAAGATTTTCTGTTACTAATTTGAAGTTGTTGTTTTTTTTTTGTTATTGGAAATTGTTGGATCCTGCATTTTTTTCATTATACAAGAGTTCACACTTAGCTGATGATTGATAATAAAGCTTGTTTGGCATGCTGTCCCGGGAGAGAGCCCTGAGCTTATGAGATCCTCGAGCCCTGGGCTCCCTCCTGTTTGCAGGGCGAGAGGGGGGTTTGAGCTCAGGTAGATCTTGATGAACTCCCCCTCGGCTTATTTCCAGCTAGTGACAGAACTGAGGTGAGGTGTACTCGCTAAGAGCTTGACCGTGGTATCAATTTGTGTGTTGGATTTACTTAGGGTGCGTGTTATTTGGACTGTGGGAGGAAACCGGAGAACCCGGGGAAAACCCACGCGAGCACGGGGAGAACAATCGAAACTCCGCACAGAAATGTCATCTGGTTTAGTAGGGACTTAAACCGGAGGCATTCTTGATGTGAGGCAACAGTGCTAATCACTGGGCCGCCGTGTCGCCCATCTGAAAAGGAGGGAAAGTAAGGGGGGGTAGGGGGGGTTCTTCAAGACGAAGATGTTGAGATAAGAAAACTTTGATTATTTATAAAGAGTTAGGAACCATCTGATTAGATAATCGATCATGAGCTGACGCTGGAACAGCTGAGAATCATCATAAGTACGTGATCCTCTGGAAATTTGTTTAGAAAAAAAACTTCACTTATTAATGGAACACTGAGATTTTGGGGCAAAATAAATGTAAAAACTGTACTAATATTTTTTTTACAACTAGACTTGCAGTGGAGTAAACACAACTCTTCTCTCACCAAAATCCACCATCAGTTCAGCAGAGCAACCAGCACTGAAATCCAGGTAAACCACGACACAAATATTACCCCAGTTCAGCAATTCCACATACTAAAATGAATCTATGTAAAAATAACACATTAAACTGTCAGACTTGTTCTGATGTTTAGAATTGGAATTCATAATCTCTCATTTATTTGTTAACCTATGTGACATGTAACCAGTGAGACGCGGAGAGTGTCCTTGGTGCCAGCTGCTGCTGTCTCAGTGACCCTGCTTGTGTTTCTTCTAAAGAAAAGCTCCACAGGTTAGTGAAGCCAGTTTTCATCAGTTGTGTTTTAATGTAAATGACTTAAAAATCACTAATGTAATCCAGAATTTTCTTTGTATCGTCAGAAAAATATGCAACTTCTGACACTTTTTTGGTAAGTAGTTTGTTTATCCTACTTGTCTTACTCATAACCATATAACTGGATACTGTATTGGGGTGTTGCTAGACATAAGCCCTACTGTGGCACAGGACCCTTTACTCTTAATATGGAGTTACTTTAATCCCACAGCATGCACCTCGGTATATTAACTGTAAATTAAAAGTGTTTAAAACGTAACAGTCATATCCAGGACTTGACATTTTTTCCACTGCCACTGTGGCTTGTCATAAGTCATTAGCCAGTCTGCTAGTGCTGCAAACCACTCTGCATATTCACTATCCACTGTTTTGTTGTTGGGAAAATATATTGTATATGCTTTAATTAGACTTTTGCATGCTAGCATACTTGATTCAAAATGCTTTTGCTTGATTTAGGTTATTTTGAAAACCCTCTCACCACCTAAATTATGACACACATGGTATATCACCTTTATGTTGTGTGTGACGTTGCTCAATGGTGTCTATGCGCAAACACTGGGTTGCAGGGGCGCTCAAGGGAGTTGTGGTTTTGTGGAGTCACATTGCAAATAGTTTTAATCATTCATTTTCTTTTCGGCTTAGTCCCTTTATTAATCTTTATTAAACAGCGGAATGAACCGCCAACTTATCCAGCATATGTTTTGCGCAGCGGATGCCCTTCCAGCTGCAACCCATCTCTGGGGAAACATCCATACACACTCATTCACACATACACTACAGCCATTTTAGCTAACCCAATTCACCTGTACCACATGTCTTTGGACTTGTGGGGGAAACCGGAGCACCCGGAGGAAACCCACGCAACCACGGGGAGAACATGCAAACTCCACACAGAAACGCCAACTGATCCAGCCGAGGCTCGAACCAGCGACCTTCTTGGTGTGAGGCGAATGTGCTACCCACTACGCCACCGTGGCGCCATTAGTTTTAATTTCACATGAAACCTGCAATTTCAAAATTATATTCAAGCTGCCAGAGTGGCTAGTGGTAGTGGATGTCTAACCTGCCACAGCTGAAACCTACCCACATTTGGCGAGTTGACGTGTGTTAATGTCAAGCTATTGTCATGTCCTATATATGATTGACTTTCCTTTACAGGAAGTGATATATATTCTGCAGAACAATCCTATAGATGGACAAATAGAGCACTTGAAAACCATTTATGATGAAATATCCAAGGTACAACTTTTGTTTACAAGAATCACTGTAAAAACAGGCCCAAATAAATAGATTCAAGAGTCTCATCTATTTGAACTCATGATATAATCACAAATTTGACAATATTATTTTCATCTCTATTCATCTTTCATTGTCCAGGTCCAGTATATCAACTCTCAGGAGGGTGAAGTTGATTTAATCCCACAGGAATGTATGATTGAACCTCAAGGAATCAACATTCAGGTTAGCATGTTTAATACATATTTGGGTCTCTTCATGCTTTGTTTGGTTTGTTTGTTTCAGAGCACAAAAAGAGAACTGTACATTTCTTTTTTTTAAGAGCGAACCAAAAGATCCTCACACAGAAGACAAGCTTTAATGATGTTTATTCATGCATGATTGTTTTCATTTCATACAGTAACAGCAAACTGAAAAATATATGTAAAAAATATACATAAAAACATAGTAAAAACATCACAGCTTTATAACTAAATCAATATTATTATTTCTCCTCTCAGATGAGTGATGGATAAATGGTTCACGATGAATATGAGAATGATGCAGAAGCAGCGTGCTGAACAGAGCAGAGCATAAAAAATGAACCTTTTCGGAAACAGAAACAAAAATTAAATACATCAAATGGCATCTCGCATCACAAAAGAAGATATTTTAAAGAATGCTGAAAACTGATAGTCAGCAAAATTGGTTCGATGGCAATGTCGTGTTGATAAATCGATCAAAACACATAACACAGAAGATTTCCTAAATATGCATCAATGTACATTTGTACATGTTAACAGTTCGCTTGGGTTGCATTCATAATTGTTACCTAAAATTTTTGTTGCGTGTAGTTTTATTTTATTATACATCATTGTAAACTGGTTGTAAGAGGATATATTCAGTTATAGTCAATCATTACCTTTGCTGAAGTTATGAAATATGCAAAGCTTTGTGCTTAAATGAGTAAAGTACATGATAAAGAAATCAATTGAGATAAGTTGTTTAGGTCTTGAAGAGCTTGTGGACAGACCCATGAAATATGTTATCATTTGTATTTAGATTGTGTTAAATGATAAATTATATTCATAAACTGCCCTGTGTGGGTAAGTGATCGGGAAGCCATTTTGTCATTATTCAACCTGCTTTCTGTCCACTGTATATATACACACACAGTTGAAGTCAAAATTATTAGCCCTTGTGTGAATAGTTTTTTTATTTGTTTTATTTCAGTTAGAATAAAAGCAGTTTTAATAAAAAAAGAAAAAAAAAACATTTTAAGGTCAATATTATTAGCCCCCTTAAGTAATAGATATTTTTTTTCAATTGTCTACAGAACAAACCATCGTCATTATAAAATGACTTGCCTAATTAACCTAGTTAAGAATTTAAAATCCCCTTTGTAAAATATATAGGGGGGCTAATAATTCAGGAGGGCTAATAAATCTGAGTTTAACTCACCATATGTTAAAACTGAAGAGAACAATTATATATTATATAATTTATTATAATTATTAGTAATTGAATAATAAAATAAATGTTTAATAATGTTTAAGCTAGTCTTGTATGTTTGTTTTCATTATATCAGTTTTAAGCTTGTATATAGTCATATTACAATGTGCCCCACACGTTTCACGTCTATTCTTTTGGGGTAAATAATGAGGAAAAAAATGCAAATTGTAAGTAATAAATATAACTCAATTGTAGTAAACGAGTATGAAATTAATTGGGGAAAAAAGAATAATCTGAACCTCATGTTCATTCACACAAACTGAAAAAAATCAAAAAGTGATTTACTTGCTCATTCCATTAACCTTTTGCTGATATTGTGACCTCAGCTGTGATGTGCTATACATAGATCTTTAAACCAGTTCACACACAACTCATGACAACTGAAAACAACTACAAAAAATATGTCCATGAAATTGAAATGAAACAATAAAAGAACTTATAAACACAGACAGCCACAGATTTGGAATGAATGAATGTTTATGATTCTGAATATTCATTTTTTGCTGTTTGTGGTTGTAAAACAATTTCTGGTTTTGGTGTCAGGCTTTATTTACACATTTGAAGAACATTGCTATGGCAGAGAAACAAGACCACACTTCCTTTTTCTTTGTCAGTTGTCGTGGTCACGGTCTTATATTTAGATTTACTTTGTTCCTTGGTTTAGTAGAAGGTTAAATGAAGTTCACCAGAGTCAGACCAACTTTAACAGAACATTTGAGCTATTACAGATGAAAATGAAGTTGGTTTTCTTTCTTCTATTCCTGTTAAAGAACGGTAAGAAGATTCTTTTTATTCTGTTCATTTTAGAGACTTTTGGTTTAGATCCATCATTATACTGAAACCATCTAGGACTGCGTTTAATTTCATGTTTTAAATGTAATCACTGAATTTGTATCTTTTAGCTAAATTTTAAAATCGAAAGAGGTTAACCTTTATTCTTTTAGATCTTACATAGATTTGTAATATGTCAATTTCCAATTCTTATGTAATTCATATTCATTTACATTATAACATCACAAAACATAAGCAACAGTCTTTTTAAAATGAGAAAACATTAATATTTTTTTATGTTTTTCAGGAATGAATCCAACCGAAGGACTCCGTTTGTTTTATTTTTCAGGGAGAATTACTTTAAGATATTACCTTAACCCATATTATAAGTCATATGAAACAGGTTGCTGTAAGTTTAATAATTCGGGGTGCTACATCATTGTGAACAACAGAGGACAAGTGAACTCACTGTATCAAGGAAGAGTATTCAGCTCTATTTCCAATGGAGTACTTGAAGTAACAATTACAAACCTGAGTGTTGTGGATGCTGGAACATACATATGTGGTGTTGCAGGCATCACTAACACCTATGAAGAAGTTCATGTTACAGTTTCTGGTAAGATTTTCTGTTTCTAAATTGAAGGTGTACGTTTGTAATCAAAATTGACTGGATGTTTGTGGGGGAAGAAAAAATAAAAACACATATATTTTCCACAAATAGAATTAAGATATTTCAGTGGAGTAAACACAGCTCCTCTCTTTCCAAAATCTACCAACAAACCTGCAGTCCGGAGCTCTTCTCCATCTACACCCAGTGTATCAGAGCAACCAGCTGATGAATCCAGGTAGATTGTGTCACAAACATGACCCCATTTCAGCCATATTAAAATTAAATGTCATTAATCTTTTTAAACAGTGGCGGCTGGAGCACATTCCACACTCTAGCTGTTGTTTTAAGTGTTCTGGTGTTTGTGGTCATCTCATTAATGCTGCTTGCATATCGACTAAAGAAGAAAAACAACACAGGTTGGTAAAAAATGAAGATCATTTTCAGTTATCCAATAACTTTTTTGGTGGCTGAACTGGTTTTTTCACCCACAGATAAAAGTGGAACTTGTTCTTCTAATATCACCATGGTAAGAAGATTGTACTTCTCCATTGACTCATGAGCATGTGGATTTAGTCCTTTAGCAAGGACATTTATATTTTCAAACGCCACACGTTTAAGTAGAGACTCGCTACAATTACATTACACACACACAAAAAATCCTATATCCTAAAAAAAAAAAAAAAATTGTACACCATATTTAGCAGTATCATCAAATGGCACTGTTAACAATTTCCTGTAGAATCTACTGTAACTTAAGGGCAGCAGTTTGCCAGTAACTTACTGTAAATCAGTTACAGCAATAATACTGTATTTACATTTACAGCACCATTTCTCTTGCTGTATATATGCATTTACAGTAATGTATATCTTTACTGTTAAAAATAGAGTAATTTGCAAATAATTTACAAAAACAGTAATAATGCAACCTTAAAATACAGTAACATAATGCATAGCAGTCCTACAGTAAAATACAGTTTATATTACAGTTAAGTACTGTGTAATTTACAAAAAAACGTTAACATTGTAAATTCAAGGACCAGAACAAACTGTTATATAAATAAACATAACGAACAAGCTGTTTCATAAATGTGAATATAAAGATCATTAGTTATTTATTATCGCATACATTCTGATTATCTGTTTCATGAAGAAGATCTGAATGACTCCCAGTTTGAATTATTGTCATCCATGTTCTCCAAAAATGCTAAATTCTCCACTTAACTGTTGCGTGAATGACTCATGACATTTGGTGGCCCATGGTTGAACTTTCTACAGTTCTTTATGCATGCTGTCCTAGTTTGCCAGTTTCATTATCTTTTAAAAGTGAAAAGTTTGATCATTTAAGCTGGATAGATGATTTCTGAAATGTCAGCTGTTTTCTCCACAGGAGCGGGATAACACCACTTACTGTATGGTGGAATTCATACCTCACCAGGACCAATGCCAAATATATGCCAATTTCCAGATCCGCCGTTCAGAAGACACTGTGCATTCAGTCATAGAAAAAGAATATGTAGAATATTCCTCAATTTCGAAAGCGCCATCATGAACATTTGCGATGTTTGTTTTCTTTTATTGCTTTGGCTTTTTTTGTTGGTTTTGGTTGTTCAATTTTGTATACAAGAAACGATTCATCTAACTAATATATTAATCCAATGCTGTTTCATTGCACATTGTAAAAAAAAAATGCTGGCTTCCTCACAATCAATTTGTGTTGGGACAACAGAAAGGAATTGAGATAACTTGTTAGATTTACAAATTTAAGTGGATTAAACATAGATTTATTAAGTTGTCTCAAAAAAAATTCAAGAATTGTGTTCTTTCAGCTCATTTTAATTATGTCATTCAAACAAACTTTATTTTTTGAGTGTATGCTAATAATAATAAATATCTGTTTTTCTCTGAAACATGTGTCTCATCTATATAAAGCTATATAACTTACTCTATATCAGTGTTTCTCAACTGGTGGGTTGCGACCCAAAAGTGGGTCGCAGGAACATTTTCAGTGGGTTGCGGAGTGTGTGGTCAAAAAAAACAACAAAAATTAAAATTTTAACTTGTTTTGCGTATACCGGACTTTTATTTTGAAATGTGCACGTGACAACCGATCCCTTTGGAATCAACGTGGAAAGCATCACGTTGCCGAGCAACATAGAGAGTCAGCTCGTGGAGCTTTCATGTGATAAGACGCTAAAAAAGAAATTCAGTGAAGTAAGCCTCTCCCAGTTTTCGCGATCTGAGAGTGCGATCAAACCCATCCCATTCAGAACTACGTATTTGTATGAAAGTGGCTTCTCTTCCTTGGTGCAGCTTGAGTCAAAGCAGAGAAACAGGTTGTACATAACGCACGATCTTCGGGTAGCACTTTCTACCATCACTCCTGACTTTGAAACTCTTACCACATCAGTAAAGCACATCCTCAGTTATCTCATTATCTTCCCAAATTACTGTTAAGTCAAACATATGTTTATAATTACTGTCATATTAAACGTAAAAATGGTTATGATTATTTTAATCATTTTACAATTGGCTGGTTTGTTCTGTTCAACAGGATCAGTGTTCATGTTTTAATAACAGTTCAGTTTTGTTTATGGTAACAACCTTTCCTTACCCTAACCACTGTTTACAGTGTTTGTCGTTTTTACTTTGTAATATTTCTATAATTTGATACATTTTGTTAAATGACAGCAATAGAATATTGTTTATTTGTAAGTCTTGCTGATTTTCTTATGATTTTTCTGTCACTACTTGTGTATGTTAACAAATAAATACAAATTAATTATAATTCCTAAAATTATATTACAGTTCCTAAAAATTTGGGTCACGGTTTGATGACCATGTAAAAATGTGGGTCCCGTGGCCAAACCAGTTGAGAACCACTGCTCTATATAACTCATTTGGGTTTTACTTAGGTTTTATTTTACTTGGATAGTAACACGTGAATATGTGATGTAATAACTAAAGTTGCGGTCATTTTATTTTGAATGAATACACTGTAAAAGTAAATTGTTACTTAAAATGAGAAGTATTTACTTAGTAACTTTTGGTTACATATATATTTCAGTATTCTTGATGCTGGTATCAATAGTATCAATATAATGAGTTCCATTTACTTGGACCATTAAAGTTTTGTTGACTTAACTAAATTTGAACTCCATTCATATTTGAGTAAAAGGAACTAATGTCATTAAAGTATTTGCCCTGTTTGATGTTTTGCAATATAACTTCAGAAAGAATGAGTAAAACATCACAGAACAACATAAACGTCTAGTGATGTGTCATATGTGACGTGGTACGTTACTATCGAATAGGATTTCTTGAGTCATTTCAGAGACCTCGGGTTAATCAAGGCCGCTCAAATGAATCAAGACCACTACATTCCACAAACCGTGCCAATAAATCCAGCAGTGACACTTTATGGCACCCGTGCTTTGTCTTCGTTCTGGTTTGTCATAGATAGTCAATCTGTTGACCTCTTCATGTTGATCTGCCTGCAGGTCTCAGAGGTGAAGACAATTCGTAGCATTCACTGCAGAGGAGCGGTCTTAGAATAGATAACCGTTATTATTTTTCCAAATTATGTGAACTGAAACTATGGTCTAAGCAGAAGTGAAACTAAGGGGAATAAAAAGGGTCAGATAAGTATGTCTCTCTATTATATGTACGTCATACATACATGCTTCCTGTACTTTATTTAAACCTTATATTCTATAAACCCAATGCTTATTTAATGTTCTATTTTGGTCTTATTGCAGTTCACAGGTCATATGTATTTCTCTAGTAATTTGTTTTTATTAGTATATAAAAGGATCTCCTGAAATCTTAAGCAATATTTTAAAGCATTTTGTAATCATTTTATTTTTATATCGAATATCTATTTATGCAATTTCTGCTGTTATTTTAATGACTTTAAAATTATTTTAATTAACGTCAGTCATTAGTTTAATTTCACTCTTCTGTAGCATTTTAGATTTCTTTGACATTTTGCTCATATGTTTCAAAGAGATTAGTATTTTAAACAGAAGTATATTAGAGGAAGGCGTTGAAACATTCCAACATTCACACCCAGCTCAACTCAAACAGGGAGAAAACAAAACAATTAGACTGATTATAATTTAATTACAATAACTAAGCCGTCAACAAATTTACAGCATATTGAAGATGAATTCATCCAGAAATATGACACTCTCTGTAGCACATTTCTTACAAAATGGCTGTTTGCATACTGTTAACATAAAGGTCAGGTGATGAAACTAACTTTATATATATATATGTGTGTGTGTTTGCGTGTGGTGGATGCCAAGGTAAACCAATGATTCTGAGGCAGACCTCGTGCTGCTGGAGATGATGTACGTCTGCGTTTCTGGAGAAGCTGGATAAAAGAAGTTTCGTAGTGCAAAGTGCATGAGAGTGGAAAAATGAGCAGAGAGGTGCTGTGGCACTTGTTAATCTTCTTGCGCTGTCCTGCTTTCTTTTTCAAGTATTCAACTCCTCCATTCCTCTTTTCGTGCACTCGTTCTCATGTTAAAAGTCTATGTTTTTGAAGTCACTGGTACAGCGGTATCTGGTGTCAGTGTATCTGGTACAGACCAAATGTGGCAGGCAGGGGCAAGTGTGGTGCTGTCTCTTGCCGGGGAAAGGAACCTGCAGGAAAGACAAAACAGCATCAAGTCACTAAATGAGTTTAGTGTGATTGACAATTTGCTTTTGTGTGAGTAATTCATTGGAAAATGAAAAATGGTGAAATAACTCACGGCTGGTTCCTGTGAGATTTTGCAACGGTGTTTTACAAAGTTTCACAATTTATGAGTAAAAACCGTATGTCGTAAGCATAGCTTGACAACAGTTTAATGCTTTGCCCTACAACAAAAACGGCACATGCCCAATTCCAACATAGTTTCTTTTCCATATATGTGTGTATATATATATATATATA
>CAIGQQ010026963.1:4366005-4388485 GCA_903798035.1 Danio albolineatus
CATAATTTGCATAAAATATTTTGATAAAAAAGATATTCTGTAAATCGAAATCTTTTTTTTGTAAAAACATTGGACTCTTACACAATATGTCAAAAAAAACGACAACAAATTAAATGAATTTCAAATGAAACGTAGAATTTTAAACTTGACTTCACCCGTTTAAAATTTTGTTCTAGAAATATATGTGAATTAGGACATATTTAATTAAAAATACCCAATTTGCATATTTTAACATAACAACTTGGAAGAACACAAAAGAAGCTTGCAGTTGTTAATGTAAGCGATCGACTGGGAAAGCATGATGATAAACAGTAGTTCATTCATTTTGCACTACTCAGCTTCTTGCATTGTTAAAATGTTAGCAAATGTTGAATTAAAATAAAAGAAATTAGCTTACCCCAGTGATGACGGCACCTCTGCAGCAGCTCATGGACAGCAGGAGCAAACACAGAATCAACACCCTGCTCATAGCAGCAGCGGGACAAACAAACACACCACGAAACACTCTAAAAGCTTGATCAGCGTCTCTCTAATTCTCCCTAATAATGTCTCTCTATTCTGTCCCGCGGAGGGGTTTCTGTGGCCCTGAGGAGATGCTTCCACTTCTCTGCTGATCTTCTCCTTCTCTGTCAGTGAGTGTGGAGTCTTTGGTAACTTCTGAAATGAGCTCTGTCTCTTTCTCTCTCTCATCTCTCTTTCTCTTTATCCGCTCGCCCCTCCACCCTCACCTCCGTCATCCCTTTCTCTGTGACGCCGGACCGGATGATGGAGAAGAGATGGAGCAAATCCTTCCTGATGACACCAGATACATTAGCACCTTTTTCATTGGATTTTCTTCAGGTTATTAATCATCCGAGTTAATTTTAGAACCCAATTTAGAAGTGAGGCCCTGAAGATGTGTCAATAATGGCCAAAAATGCTGAGTATAATGTTTGCATTATGAACATAGCAGATTATGTCTAAAAGTGTGCTGTTGAGGAAAGAGTTTGATACATTTAGCAAATAGAAGCTCCACTAAAATTCAAGAAAAAACATTCTTGGTAGTTGAAAATAAAAATCTAATTTTTGGACTGTTCCAACTATAACATCAGTTTGCTTTTTCAGAATTAGTATTCAAGCATGTTTTTTTTTTTTGCAGAAAATACTAACAAAAAGTGGGTGCCACGGTGGCCTAGTGGATAGCACGATCGCCTCACAGCAAGAAGGTCGCTGGTTCGAGCCTCGGCTGGGTCAGTTGGCATTTCTGTGTGGAGTTTGCATGTTCTCCCCGTGGTTGCGTGGGTTTCCTCCGGGTGCTCCGGTTTCCCCCACAAGTCCAAAGATATGCGGTATAGGTGAATTGGGTAAGCTAAATTGTCCATAGTGTGTGTTTGTGAGTGAGTGTGTATGGATGTTTCCAAGAGATGGGTTGCAGCTGGAAGGGCATCCGCTGCCTAAAACAAATGCTGGATAAGTTGGCGGTTCATTCCGCTGTGGCGACCCCGGATTAATAAAGGGACTAAGCCGAAAAGAAAATGAATGAATGACTAACAAAAAGTGCCGTTTTTTCATTTTTGTTTGTATTCATTTTTAGATACGACACACAATACCAATTTTTAATGACAAAAGAGTTGAAAAATGATTATGTGGTGGAATAATAGATTTCAGTCACAACAAACGAAAGCATTTGTTATTCTAGCCAATTTTCATTTCCTAAAACATTAATGTTCTTTGTTTGTTTGTTTGTTTGTTTTGAATAAATTGTATTAGACCATCAGACTTTTAGAATAAAACAAATATGTGACCCTGGAGCACAAAATCAGTCTGAGATTTCCATTAATGTATGGTTTGTTGGGATAAGACAATCTTCTGTCGAGATGCATCTATTTAAGGATTGAAAAATATTTTAATATAGAGAAAAAATATCCTTAAAATTGTTCACATTAAGCAAAGCATTACTAATCAAAAATTATTTTGATATGTTTACAAAAGGGAATTTTAATTAAGATTACCTAAAGGTGTAGTAGGTAATCTGCAAAAATGCCAACCGGTCTGCCGTTCAAAGCCCCGTCTCCTGAAACTCCTTAAAGATGACAGTAGACAACCCAGTTGATCATGTCAGTCGCCGGTTAAAAAACTTTTTAGTGCTTTATAATACTACAGTTCGCAACAAAAAAAAAAAAACTATATCAAGCAGGTTTTTAGTTGTGTAGCAAGCAAAACTTGACATAATGTGCAAAATGTCATGCATGCAAGGATCATTGGTCCCTCTCACACGCCTTGTCCTAAAGCATCTACTGTATGCTAAGTGTTTGGCCAGCGGTGTGCAGGAATTAAACTAATTACTAAGCCACACTTACATGCTATTTCAGACCGAATATTCTGAGCAGAATGTCAAACAATATAGGGAGGTTTGTTGTTCAAAATGAACCAGTGTGAATTTAAAACCAACTTCACCTCAGTAAAGCAGGCTAGGCAGAATAGTGCTATTTACTTATGTTTTGTCGTTAAACTAAATAAAAATCTACATTATCGATGCTGTAAAAGGACCCTAATGAAACTGAAAATAGTCACATCAATCTTTCGCCAGAAGATTTCAGTTGCCGAACAACAATTCCGTGCATATGACCCATTCGTAAAACAACAAAAATCCACATAAGCTTTGTGACTAAAATAATTTTCAAGAGTTCACACTTAGCTGATGATTTATTATAAAGCTTGATTGGCATGCTGTCCCGGGAGAGAGTCCTGAGCTCATAAGATCCTCGAGCCCGGGGCTCCCTCCAGTTTGCAAGGCGAGATGGGAGTTTGAGCTCAGGGAGAACTCCCCTGCTGTAGTATTTAATGAACAGATAGTGATTGCTCTTAAGAGATAACTACTAAGAAGCATGACTATGGTGCCGGATTAGCCAATTCATTAATTGATAAATTGAGAGGATACTTCAAAACGAAGATGGCGGTGATATGGAACTTTTATTGTGGCTTGGGAATCGTCTGGTTGGTGAAACATAAATTGAATAATGCAGGACCAGCCGCAAGCAATCATAAGCACGTGATCCTCTCGAAATTAGTTTATAAATAAACTTCCCTTAAAACACAACATTACCTGTCTAAAAGAAATTCTTCAGCCATGGTGTCGTCTTTCCTCCAGCATGCAAAAGTAACTCCAATATTGATTCAGGATTTTAAATTTTTTTGATTGAGCAGCATTTGTTTTTATTGCTGTGACTGTCTCGTGTGCACACGCAAACGGCGGATCTGTGTAAACAGAGATGCACAGGTTTACAAATCTACATTTGTTGACAGACAGTTTGGGCTATCATAATTATGGGAATTGTCTGCTTGACAAACAACATTTTGTAGTCTTATGCTTTGCCCAGAATATAAAAATGCATATAAAAACATTTTGATCATTTACTTTTATCATTACTATTGGAATATGAAGAGACTTTCAACCAGCACAACAAAAAAAAATTCTGAAGACAATCACCTACTGCACCTTTAATATTCTTCATATTTTTGGAATGTGATAGAAATGTAAAATCTTTTTATCTTAATAGATCAGGTCAATCCAGAGAAACTAAGAATGTGGTCTATTAAGGGATTTGTACACAAAGATCTGTCATGAAGTATGAAAATCTGAGAAATTATATATATTTTTAAGTTCTTTAATGGAGTAAGTTTCTCCATTATCAAAGAGAATGAATCTCTCACACCTCCATCATTCAATATCCACTATATGTTCGGTTTCATGTTCAGCTTGTTAATGTCATTTCAATTTTTTTCCCATTCCATCACGCAGTTCTCCACAAGTCGCTTGTTCATTTTACAGGAGTCCACGAGCCATAATTATCACCTCCTTATTTGAATCATTAGGATTCATCACCCTTTGCAGCGCCAAAGTAATGTCAGACATGTAGCCAAGTTTCAGATTGGCAAGTACACAAGTCAAGTAAGTTCATAGGAAATGAGTCATCAGCGCAAGGCATCGACGAGAGAAACGTTTATTTTTGCTTCCTGACAATATGATGCAGCTTGCAGGTAATTCACAACAAATTAAGCACTTGTCAATTCATTTGAGACATTTTAAGCCTACAGTCACTGCATGACATAATATGCACTGTCATTCACTCACAATTTCCTATTTACAACTCTTAAGTGTGCCAGTCAGACACAGATGGTTAAACGCATGTGACATCATGTCCTCTCAAGCCTGAAAACTTCTTTGACCCAGCAGTAACAAGAGTAATTACATCTTATCATGGACACATATGCCCTGATCACTGCGAACTGCGTTTCTCATGAGGGAACGCTTAAAAAAGAAGGACTCTTCAATTTCTCGTGTCAACTTCAATCTGGTCTCGTGTTTGTTCTTCTGCCGCAGTAAGGTCAGCATGCAGTCGATGCCTGCGGAACTTTACACAAAACTATGAAGAGCTAGTCATTCATAAAAGCAGCTTGCATGTTTGTTTATTCAATATTTGGATCACGCTTTTTGACTCGTAATTCAACAGTGCTTTATTTCAAATGCTTTATATATTCTGTTGAATAAAGCCCCTTTCACACTGAGCGGTTCACAATGAAGCAACTAAATTGCAAATGAATGGTTCAGAATGATTAAACTCAAAATGGTCACCTTCTGCAAATTTATGCTTGACAGTGGTGGATGAAGACAAGGTTATTTTAGTAAACAAACACTAAATCTATAAGATTGAAAGTATTGGTTAATAACATTTTTTGTTAAATGAAATAAATGTAAAAAAAATCGCAATAAATAAAAAAGTCAAATTCACAAAAGTCACTTGAAAACTAGCAGCAACAAAATTGGTATTCGCAAACTTTTAATAATTGTAAACAAATACAATATGAAAACTAATTTAAAACAAACCATTAAGGAAATAATGTAAAACTAAACTGATATTTACTGCAAATTTATAAATAGCATTAAAATAAAAACAAATAAATTTTACATTATCATTTACATTATTGGATCAAGTACATATAAATATTTCTCCATTAAAAGTATTAGTACTCCTTTTCGATTTTGCTTCAGTTTACAGTTAAAGTCAGAAGTTTTAGCTCCCCTTTGAATTTTTTCACAGTATGTCTGATTATATATATTTTTCTTTTCTTTTTTACAATTATTTTTTTCGGGGTTTTCACCTTTTTTAGATAGGACAGTAGAGAGAATTGACAGGAAGGCAGAGAGAGGGGAAGGATCGGCATAGGACCGTGAGGCAGAATCGAACACGGGTCGCCACGAGCACCGGAGTGCATGTGTCAACGCACTAACCACTACACCACTGGCACTGACTACATATTTTTTTTCTAGAGAAAGTCTTATTTGTTTTATTTTGGCTAGAATAAAAGCAGTTTTTTATTTTTTAAAGACCATTTTAAGGTCAAAATTATTGGTCCCTTTAAGCTATATATATATATTTTTTTTTTCGATAGTCTACAAAACAAACCATCGTTATACAATAACTTGCCTAATTTCCCAAACCTGCCTAGTTAACCTAATTAACCTAGATACGCCTTTAAATTTCACTTTAAGCTGTATAGAAGTGTCTTGAAAAATATATAGTAAAATATTATTTACTGTCATCATTGCAAAGATTTAAAAAATCTGTTATTAGAAATGAGTTATTAAAATATTTAAAAAATGATCATGTTTAGAAAAAAAAATCTCTCCGTTAAACAGAAATTGGGGAAAACAATAAACAGGGGGGCTAATATTTCTGGGGACTAATAATTCTGACTTCTGTACATTTTCAAATCATTTGTATTGGAGACTTGCTCTGACTAGATCATTTGAATCCACAATCATACACTTTTTGGTTGAGACTTCTCAGCAATGCCACAAGACTAATATGTGTAAACAAGAAACCAATTTCAGTCACAACAAGAGCATTTAATTAGAAATCTGAAGCTGAAGTATAGAGGAATATGGATAAGTCCAGAGACTCATTTTTTAATGCATATTCTTGTCAAAATGTGAATACTGATTTAGTTTTGGAGCATACTAGCTTAAAGATAACATTAAAGACTAACATATATATAATGGATGGCAAAAAAAAACATTTATAATCAAATTTCTGACCACTGGTCAGAAAGAAAATGTGGATGCGTCCCATTTGAACTGCTGACCATCAAAGCTCTGGTATACGTGAGGTACGTGATGGAACACAGCTATACAGAATCAATGAGCTTACTTGAAATTATAGCTAAATAAAATATCCAACTTGACGGCAATTGGAGTGAGGGATAGCAGACTGGAGAATGTCAGTCCTAGCTGTTGGGATTTGATTTACGTTTAGCGGGAGCATGAAAATGCCATTGGTTAGTCAGCAGTGCATTACTTGGCTGCAGTGAAAGTGATTGATGTCACTGACGCCTGGGCCACGTAATTACATTGCAACTTTTTGCCCTGTCAGCAGACCAGCTTGGCTCTAACTGCACAGGACTGGGCAGAAATCATCAAGCGTTGCCAGGAGCAGAGAACCTAAGTTGGCCAAAAGAGCTTGAAGGCTGTTAAACGTAACTTCATAACAAATGCAGTATGAAAACGGAGCCAAAAGATGAAAATAATGAAATGAAATCAATCAGAGCATGTCCTTTATATAAAATGAAATGATGTTATTTGACTTCACATTTACTCAATAACTGACTTCATAATTAACATTAATTTTCATTCATTATTTCAGACCAATGTTAATAAATTGCATAGAATATTAAAAAGTATAGAAATAGTATAGATAAAACTCCAGTAAACTCCAGTATAGAGTTGTATGTCTGAAACAATGATACCACATCTAGAATAAAATTCATTTGAAAGTGAAAGATTCATATCATTCTTTATATCATTATTATCTTTTTATTCAAGACTCAAACGCGTCATCAGAACTTAAAGAAAGAACTTCACTTTATACGTTCAGATAATACTGGTCTGTGAGTTCCGACTGATGTCATTATGTGTGTCAGAGAGACAAAAGCATTATACTGCTCCATATAATATTTGTTCTCATGTAGATGCTTTGAAATATATATATATTATATATATAATTTCTGGAGTCGCCACGGTGGCGTAGTGAGTAGCACGTTCGCCTCACAGCAAGAAGGTCGCTGGTTCAAGCCTCGGCTGGGTCAGTTGGCATTTCTGTGTGGAGTTTTCATGTTCTCCCCGTGGTTGCGTGGGTTTCCTCCGGGTGCTCCGGTTTCCCCCACAAGTCCAAAGACATGTGGTACAGGTGAATTGGGAAAGCTAAATTGTCCGTAGTGTATGTGTGTGAATGAGAATGTATGGATGTTTCCCAGAGATGGGTTGCAGATGGAAGAGCATCCGCTGCGTAAAACGAATGCTGGATAAGTTGGCGGTTCATTCCGCTGTGGCGACCCTGTATTAATAAAGGGACTAAGCCAACAAGAAAATGAATGAATGAATATATCATTTCTGTCTATATATATTTTTTAAGTGTATAACATTCATTCATTCATTTTCTTTTCGGCTTAGTCCCTTTATAAATTCGGGGTCGCCACAGCGGAATGAACCGCCAACTTATCCAGCATATTTTTTACGCAGCCGATGCCCTTCCAGCCGCAATCCATCTCTGGGAAACATCCATACACACTCATTCACACGGGGAGAAATGCAAACTACACACAGAAATACCAACTGACCCAGCCGAGGCTCGAACCAGCGACCTTCTTGCTGTGAGGCAATTGTGCTACCCACTATGCCACCGTGTCATCCCAAATCTTATATATAAAAATATATTATGTCAAAAGTATTCCTCAAAATTATCCTCATTAAAAAAATCTATAAAAATAATAATGATTACACTCTTAAAAAAAAAGGTTCCTTGAGGTTCTATATAGAACCCTAGGGTTCTATACTTGGCCAGTAGAACCTTTTACCCAAAAAATGGTTCTATTTAGAACCCTTTGAGTGCAAAGAACCTTTTTGATTAAAATGGTTCTATAATGTGAGATTTATGACATAATTATATAGTAAAGATTATAAATAATAATAAGCTATAACACAGAGAGACAAAGCTTTTTGAGTCAAAACCTAATAAAATGACTGCTATGGTCAAAAACCTAATCAATGTATGATGGGATTTTTGTTTCATGCAGGTTTGTACATTACCATATAACTAATATTTATATATGCTTAATATTTAAATTTTTTGACAAATTATTTTGTGAAATTAATTAAATAACCAGTTTATTCAGACTGTACAGAGTGTTGTTATGGTTTAATAAATTATTTTAAACTAATAATCATGAAAAAGCCCTCTGGTGACGTCATTCATTGGTGGACTGGTGGTGAAGAGCCTGGAGAGTGACGGTTAATTTTTGAAAAGGAGAACTCCGCTTTTGCAGCTCCATCATTCAGGTACGTTATTACTCTTTTAAAACTATAATAATGAAATATTTTGTATTACGGGGTAATGTTTCTCTTCCCTTGTCTTATATGGTGACAGACTGAATAAGGGGTAACGTTAATATGGATTAATACTGTGCTTGTAACTTTCTGATGGATTTCTGTCGTCAGCGTTCGGTTCAGGAATCTGTGTCAAGCTGACTTTGCTCTGCTTTTTGTTCGAAATAAGTTACAGTTTCGCTTTATTTGTTTGTCAGTATTAATTAAAACATCAATAACAATAAAACAGCTGCGTTATTTGAAGGCGAGTCCGAGAGGCAGCGTGAAGCGCGTGCACGCTCTTTTAATGGTAACTTCATATGAGCCGATTTCCGCTTTCGTGCAGTTTTTATCTCCAACCTTGAACAAACGAGTACTTCCAGCTTGCTCGTGTGTGAGTTTAGCCCAGTTTAACTCGGGCTAAACTCTGTAAAGTAGTGTACACGCAGGCTTGTCTGCATTAAAACCTCAAGGGAACATGCCGCGCTCGCGCCCGCCCGAGTCTATGCACGCGCCCGCCCGAGTCTATGCACGCGCTATAGTAATAATTGCTAAGGGTATTATTAAAGCCTTTCAAAGCCAAAACATATTTTAATAATCCATAGATTAAAGATCAGGTGTTATTTATGAAGGACATACAAACATGCAGGCTAAATGTATTGTGAAATGTTGAACCTTGTTAAATATAGGCTACATATATGTATATATTGTGCTAAATAAGTTAAAAATTCATATTTTAATGTATATCTTTCTTTTCTTCAAACAGCCTGGACACTGAACTGCATCGTAAATCTTGTGCTCGGTATGTATTATTGCTTTTTATTCTAAACAAACTGTATTAAGTATTATGAAATGAATATTATAAAAGGCTTTAACATTGTATTGTAACCTGGGCTGCAGGACACAAGTAGCTTTGAAGAGGAAGGATCCCAGCTTAAAGAAGGACATGCGTTACATCCATAATTTTGACAATTATCATCAACAAGGACACCTGGTAAATATTGTATTTTATAACATGCATATGTCAGACTTGGTTGTTGTGTACTGAAATATATTTATCACAAAAATGTTCTATTACTTATTGCTGCTGTTTGTACAGTGAGAATATTAAGGTCATTGCTTATTAAAAAGTCCTGCAAAGAAAATATGTTTTAAAAGAAAGTGTAAATTTGCCTACAGGATTTGTTGCAATGTCTGCAAAACAAATTTAAAAATGAAAGGATTTCAGTGGTGAGCTCATCTATCATCTTGCAAAATGAAACAAATTAATGGGATGAAAAGGAAGTGAACTGTACTCTGAGGAACTTAACACAAGGCAAGTTCAGTTCAATACATTTGATGCCAAAGGTAGATTAATTCTGTGGTTTAAATTCATATTTACACACTCTAAAATGCTGTCTATCTACCTCAGATTGTGTTGGACCTGGAATGCGACACCAGATATTCATAAGTCAAGAACCGAATGAACACCCTTTTCCAGAGTACAGATTATGGAGGGGTTTGCAGAACTAATGAAGCAGTTTTTTTCTTCTTGGAGTGCCACAGCTTGTGAGTAAACACTGTTACATTGTGCGCCAAATAGTTTTGCGTCCATGATGACTTTAAGAAACTTGTATTGCTGAAAATATGTCATTTGGAAACTTACACATGAAGTAACCAAAATGTTTTTTGCATTTAGGATGCTGCTTAGAAAACTTGGTGAAGAACACAGAAACATCTTTAAAAGAAATGGCCCAAAAAGGGACAGAAAGAAGGAAGTGCTCCATGACAGTTTCATTGGACCAGCAGCAGAAACCGCAGAAGGTAACTACTCCCTATATTACATACTATTTGCCCCAAACACACACACACACACACACACACTTTAATTGTATTAATTATAACTGTAATTCTATTTGATGACTTATGTTAATTGGTTAAAAGTACTCAACATTAAAATATTGTTTTACAGAAATCCAAAGGTCCTACACCATCCAGGATTCAGCAGCTCTCCTGATTCCACCAAGGCTTGAAGTTTCAGCATTACAATGGACAACACTCACTCGCTATCCTTCAACTTCCTCATTTATCAGAGGCACCACAGTGGAGTGAATCACCAACTAATCTGCCCTTTCCAGCCACAACCCAGCACTTGGAAACACCCATATACTCTCTCATAGATCTACACACATTCACTCACTATGGCCAATTCACCTATACCGTACACATGCTTTTGGACTGTGGGGTCAACCGGAGCACCCAGAGGAAACCCACAAGAACACTGGGAGAACTTGCAAACTCCACACAGAAATGACAACTGGCCCAGTCGGGACTCGAACCAGTGACCTGCTTGCTGTGAGGTGACAGTTCTAACCAGTGAGCCACTGTGCCACCCATGGACAAAACTATTTACCTTATAAGAGAGGCTGACTGACATGGACATGCTACAGGTTGTGAAATGGCTGTTTGCAGTGTTTTGTCTAATCATTTTGCAATGTTTTAGTAATGTTTTTTTATTAAATTATGTATAAAAATGGATGTTGTGATGACCAATACATGCAGGTACCATCCACTTTTTGAAATTGTAGTGTTATTTAATAGATGTTTTGATTGTTTGTGTATTGTTTCTATCTGCATTGTGATATATTTCTCTTCATTTTAGACATGTGTGAAAGTGAAGCTCTGTATTTGTTCAAACAGTAAAAAAGCTTAGAAAAGTGAAATCATTTCAATCACATTGTAAAATGCCATTAAACTGTTAAGGTAGATCTGCTGTCCAATGCAAAGTATGCAGAGATGCAATTTTAAATATTTAAAAAAATATTTTGTATAATGAATTGAATAAATTTAAACAATTTGAATTGTCTGGATTGGTTTTATTTTTTATTCATTAATAAGTAACAATAATTCAATAATAAAAAAAGAACCCTTAAATGGTTCTAAATAGAACCATCTAACTTGAATTCAAAGAACCATTTGGGGTTCTATTTAATGAACCCTTAAAATGGTTCTATATAGAACCTTTTTGGGGTTCCATATATGAAGCGCTCGATAGAACCATTTTTGGTTCTATATAGAACCGTTTGTTTTAAGAGTGTATTATTATAATAAAAACAATAACAATATAATATAATTGTAATATAAAAATGAAATCTCTCATTTCATCACTAGACAGAAATTAAGTGATTAAATGAATCATGCAAAAACATAATCGTCATAAACTAAAATGCTGCGTTCTGGACAGATTAATCTGTTTTGATGGGCTCTAGAGAGGCAGAAACAGGCAGATATTTTTTGCCACCTTATTTGCATGTATATTGACTTTAACCTAATTTATTCTTTGCACTTTGCACAACTTGTGTAATGGTATATTTTACAATATCCTTGATAAAATAGTTAAGCAAACAGATAGTTTATATGTTACATAACAGATGTGACAGAGAAAATGTGTCTCATGTCAAAACCGGCTTTTAAAACAACCTTACAAACTATAAAGGAGCGTGCTTCAATATCTTGAGTTAAAAATGGAAAAGACTGTCTGATAAAGAACTTGAGCTCAAACACAATTGACAGTGGTCTTTTATTGTGCTTCTGGTCTGGGGACGAGGTCATTTAGAGAGATACCAACACCGAACATTCACACGTTCCTCTGGGAGTTCTCATCGACAATGCCAGCTAAATGTTAACCGCATGTACTTGCTCTTTAAAGGATTTGTAAAGAATTTATTATTTGTTAAAAAGGAGGAAGTCGAGAATCTAGTCTCTGAATCATAGGTGAGTCAATAGCAGCACTGCTGGAACATCTATTTATTCTAACAGCTGCATAATACATTCAAGCTTTTAAATTTGGTTCAGAAATAGTCACTCTTTTTCTTAGTATCCATTCCTCCCGTGGGACTTGTGGTATTTGTGAGATTGTCTTGTGTGTTAATTTTAGTTGGATTAAAGTTTAACCCAAAAATTTGATTGTATCACAGACTACATATTGTGGTTTAGAAGCTTACCAGATGCGTATACTTATTTGCTGACCAGCCTGACTTGAGTAAGATGGCGCTAGAACATATTTGCCTTTTTCTCCTTAAGAGGGCGCCGTAATGTTAAGTCGCGTGTTAGACTGTCAGCTGACATCCCGGAAGTTCTCCAAATAACAAACATCGCTCCCAGTCCTCTGAACGTTTCGTGTTTCTTATTAACATTAGTTGATAGCATTATTTAGGACGCTGTTATGGAGGGTGCACTGGAGCAGCATCTTGAAGATACGTATGTTTGAAAAGAAATCACTTTCTTTCGTACACATGTAACCTTACTTGTTTAGCGTCTTCATGTACTGATCTCTTTTCTTATTCTAGATTGAAAATTCCAGGTATTGTTGGGGTTTTGTGTACAGACGCTCAAGGACATAATCTAGGGAGTAAGTAGTTTGTTTTTCCCTTACTGTTTTCCGTAGTATTGATTTCCTCTCAATGACCATATTACGATTGTTTGTTAAATTTAAATGTACATTGTTTTACCTAGCAACAAGAAGTTAATATTGGGTTTAATATTCACATATGTGATCAAGGGAACATTTTGAATTTTGTTTGGTTCAGTTTGCTATATACTTTTGTTACTGGGTTATTATGGTTCACTTAAACCATTATGGTTAACTGAAACAATGGTATGCAAACAACATAGTTAACTGAAAATTATACAAGCATATTTAAATGTAATTGATTGAAAAGTTTAAATTACATGATGCATGGATATAGTTTTCAGTAATAAACTATAATGGCCTGTGTAGAATTAAAATTCATTCATATATTCATTTTCTTGTCGGATTAGTCCTTTTATTAATCCGGGGTCGCCACAGCGGAAGGAACCGCCAACTTATCCAGCATATGTTTTACGCAGCGGATGCCCTTCCAGCTGCAACCCATCTCTGGGAAACATCCATACATTCTCATTCACACTCATACACTACGGACAATTTAGCCTACTCAATTCACCTATACCACATGTCTTTGGACTTGTGGGGGAAACCGGAGCACCCGGAGGAAACCCACACAACCACGGGGAGAACATGCAAACTCCACACAGAAATGCCTTTTGACCCAGCCGAGGCTCGAACCAGCAACCTTCTTGCTGTGAGGCGAACGTGCTACTCACTACACCACCGTGGCACCAGAATTAAAATTATTAAACTGATTAAGCAATTCCATGCAAATGTCAACCTTGCCATGAAAAAAAAAGTTTTCACCAAAATATGGCAACCGTTTTTAAGTTTTTTGTGTTAGGCAAGTACTTTAACATACTTTGGAAATACTCAAAAATGTATCTGTAATGTTTTTAAACTAATATATTTTATATACCAAAGTCACACAAGTGGCAATTTCACATTTGTCACATCCATAACGCAGAGATGTCACTTGATACAGAGATGCAGAGTGTTTAACAACACTTTTTCCTTATAAATGCAAAAATATGAAATAAAATAAAATCAATAATATTTGTTCTATAGCGAGCCAATTTTTACCCTTTATTATCATTACTTTTTATGTGTTGTGCAGTTTAATTCACATAATTTCTACAAAGTATGTTGTATACTGTAAACTCGCAGACTTTTTTGGTCACATCCATAACACATGTTTATTTTCCCTTATTTAAAGTACAAAACATGTTTACAGATTGATATTTTTCTTGTCCCTTAACTCTGTGGTCAGTTTGTCCGCAAATATAAACAGGTGTTTCAACATAATGTTAACATACTGTCTATGTGAATTTATGCTTTGAGTTTTTACAGCAAATGTAATTAAGTATTAAACTGCTTTTAGTTTGATTAATGAAGCACAATCCTCGAGAAACTATTCTTACAACATGCCTGCTTAAACCTTTTACAGTTTATTACCATGTGCAAAACAATATATACTATTAAACAAAATATAGGGTTATAGAATTGTGCTTTTTGTTAACTTTTTCATTAGTCTTTGGAATCTGAAAATATACTATAATTGTCAATAACATGACAATGTTTTGATCTCCAGGCCGTGGGTCACTTTCTGATGAGCATGGAGGAGTTGTGTCTGTTCTGGCCAGGCAGGCTGCTACTCTAACCAAAGACGCCACCGACTGTCCTACAGTGTGCCTAGAGTATGATTGTGGGTAAGAAAGCTTCTTGGTCAACATCTCTCTAATTCTGATGGATCTTGAGGATGTGTCAATTTAAGAGACAACAAACTGAACTCTAGAACTTGAAGACATATTTTCCTCAATTTAAGAAAGTTTAATAGGTTAAAGGCATTTAAACTACAATCTTTAGAATGTCATTCATCCCATTATACCTTCTCTCTTCCACACACTCCAATTGTGACTAAAGTTTATATATAGTGACTTGTAATAAATATTGAAACTATCAGATTGGTGTGTTGTTGTCAAAAAGTTGTTTTGCATTGAATTTTATTTGGGGTGTCACAATGGCGCAGTGGGTAGCACGATCGCCTCACAGCAAGAAGCTCTGCTAGGTCAGTTGGCATTTCTGTGTGGAGTTTTCATGTACTCCCTGTGTTCGTGTGGGTTTCCTCTGGGTGCTCCGGTTTCCCCCACAAGTCCAAAGAAATGTGGTATAGGTGATTTGGGTAAGCTAAATTGTCCGTAGTGTACTGTATGTGTGCAAATGAGGTTGTATGGATGTTTCCCAGTTATGCGTTAAACATATGCTGGATAAGTTGGCGGTTCATTCCGCTGTGACGACCCCAGATTAATAAAGGGACTAAGCCGAAAAGAAAATTAATAAATAAATGAATGACTTTTATTCAACAATGATTACTAATACTTTGTATCAGTATTATGGTTGCTTTAGAACTGTCTTGGATAAATATAACTCTTAAACCGCCAATAGATGGCGGCAAGTCTTAATGAAACACAAAACGATTTTGTATGTTTTTTTTTTTTTTTTTTTTAATAAAGCATTATTATCAAGTAAAGGTTTTAGAGTGATAATCAATTTATTTAACCTCACACATTGTGGATCTGCATTTGAAAGTAAATTTTTTTTGTAATGGAATCTTTATATAATACATGGCATATGCATAACTAATTTAATGGTCCCACTTTTTATTAAATGGCCTTAACTAATATGTACTTACACCGAAATTAATAATTAGTTACAATGCACTTATTGTTTTTACATTGTACTTATGCTTGATTAAATACCTGTATGTAATTACATCTATAATTTCTGTATTTACATTTTTAAATACACTATTGACCATCCCTTACACCTTAACCCACCCTTAAACCTACCGATACCACCAAACTTGTCCTTAACCCTACCCCTATCCCAACTCAAGAGCACCACGTGTTTTCAAATACATTATGAAAACAGTAAGTACATTGTATTTATTTTTTGATGCAAGTACACAGTAGCTAAGGACACTTTATATAAAGTGGTACCAATTTAATAGAAGAAATTCATCTTTATAATATACTGTAGATGCAGATTGTCTAAAAAAATCTATTGATTTTTAATATTATAATTCCTGTTCACAATAGTAAATGTTTTATAGGTGGTAATACGCTCCAACAATGTAACTTGTCATTAAACAAGAACAAAGAAAAAAAGCATAGCGCTCCTCTTAGCATTAATTTCTCAGACATGACATGTGGAACTGGTATTCTTTTGAGAATGTCTAGTGTGTTCATGGCATATTCTTAAGTTGACTGAATTGTCTACTGGTGTGATTTTTAGAAACTGATATACCGTGACTAAGCATCTTCTGCAGTAATCGACTGAGAGTTCTGGGTTATGTCATTGTAACTTAGCCTTGCTTTGCCCTCTGTTTTGTCCTTGTATATAACTACTTTTGCTGGTGAAAGGGTAAGAAAAGCAGACTGTATTATGTTATGTCTAAGATGTAACTTAATCTTCGATTTGTACAACAAAAATCAATATCTATTTGTGATTACGCCGATTCACTGACATTTAAGTAAATTGTGCTGTTGCTCATGTGCTTTACCCAAGCCGTTCAAACAATATTTTTGGCTTTCATAACTTATATAGAGTCAATCTAAATGCATTCTAACAGGCCTCATTGTGAAGTAGTGAATGCTTTTGGAATCTCAAGATGTGTTATTTGTATTTTTGCTAACTGAGTGATAATGTCAATTCAAACAACATTAAAACTGCAGCTAATTTTAATTAAGTATTTTAAACATGCCATTTACGTATTAAATGTGAATTGTCATTCTGTCATTGCAGGAACGTTTTGGTGAGAAGACATGGAACAATTACACTGGCTCTGCATAAGATTGCATCGTGAAATCTGTTGGTTTACTCTAAAGATCATTAGTATGACTTTAAAAAGCTTTGATTGTCTATTGTTGAAACACAGAAGCTCAATGACTGGGTGAGATCTTGTCTTCCATCATATCAGAAATCATCAGGTGTTTGCTGTCAGTGTTTAATCTAATTTATTTTCCAATATTATTACTTTCTTTCAACCATAAAGCACACATTAAATGTCTTCACTGCTTTTTTGTTCAAACAGTGAATAAATTGCATTAAGGAAATTCATTCTGGCCGAGTCTAATTTGTACATTTGAGTTTTAGTTGAAGTATCATAGTGTGTTCAGAAGGGGGCAGTAGTTTTAATTGAATCACCTCACATATTACCTCACTATATTGAGTTACAGTAATATACATGAATAACAAATTGAATGTCGAGACAGATAAACCCTTCAAATCCATCATATCATCATCATCATCCTGGTCAGTAACTACCAATTATATAAGCTGTGTAATGTAAACTAATGAAGCTAATTATTACTTTTTTTAATGAATAACAAATTCAAATATGACTGTATTTGAGCTTGTGTTGGTTTGTTGTGTGCAAATAAAAATGCAGGCGATTATTCTTAATTTTGTCAGTCATCTATAACTCGTTCTGCGATAAAGCATATGAGGAAAAATTGAGGGAACTCGGGGTTCCTGAATGTTTTATCAGTCACTCAGACCTGTCATAAAGTGTTCTCCTGAATGCATGTGATGACTCTGGATAACAGTTAACGGCAAAATAACTTAGCTCAGATCATCCTGACTGTAAAAGATTCATCATTTTCACTCTAGGGTCAGAATGGAGTCTGAGTTAATCAACCAAGTCTTAATTTTTCCAATAATTACACCAAGTATGCAGCGTGAATGCCAAAATAAGAAATTATTTCCCCCTCAGTTCATTTGTATGCTTTGTATGTGTAAAAAAAAAAAGTAGCAAATATAGTACTGAGAGCATGGGGGTAGCAATATAATCATCATTGTAGCAAATGTGATTAAGAATTAACTGGATATTTTTGTATATTGAAATGCCATTAACAAATGTACAACAGGGTACAACATTTCTTAATTGCAGCTCAAAACAGTTCAGTTTGTCTCAAACTAAGCGTGTGCAGTTTGTGTGCACTTTAATTAAAACACACGTTTTTATTACTGCCTTAAGGGGTTTTACAAACAATGGTGATACTACCTGAATACCTAAACATTCATAATTTGACCTTGAAGCAGCAAAGTCTGCTGCTCTTTACCGCTTTCGAATAGCCACAGTCCAGGAAAGCCTGTGAAATTAGTTCCACCTCAATACTTGGCTAGAAGGTTCCGGTCACATGATCATTAAGTGCGCTAGCGGCAGGTCGTTGGCTCTGCACAACCTGAGCGCACTGCATCCAATCTGTGCCGGTCCCAGGGGTCTGATGTGAGCCCCCCGAGACGCTCAGACCGGGGGCCAAATTTTCAGAAAACATACAAAATCAAACGCAGAGAGTCCAGCCATGTTCATGAATGACTTTGATAAGACTTACCGCCTCAGAGGAGGAGCTGTCACCGGGAAATCCAGGGATGTTGCCCGCAGCTCAAGTGCCGGAGCGCGCATGAGGAATCATCCACGCCAAATCAAGTCTTAACAAGTGAAAGCTGGAATAAACTGACTTGACTTTTATTGTTTCGAGAAATATGGTAAGTCTTGTCTCCACCCAATTGTTTACGTTCATGAAATGTTCGAATATTCACAGAATTAATTGCTCGTTTGCAGACAAATATATGTTGTAGCCTTTACTTTGTAGCCTGTTACTTTTTCCAGACTCTTGTCATCTCTTTCACACACTATGTTAATGTGTTATGTTAAATGTAAAAACTGATTAAAAAACATTTGTGAGGGAAAATGGATGTTGACTTAAAAAAACAGAAAAAGTTTGAAGTTTTAAAAGCTTTTGGCTGCAATAAAAGGAAAAAAATAAAATATATCAGGCAATTACTGGGTTTCTCATGGGTCTTTAAAACTTTAGTGTGAATTACATTTGTATTTGTTTATTTACTAGCCTGTCAGTCGTGTTTACTTTCAAAACTAGCCTAATAGCTGAATCACTGTGTAGGTTAAGCTTGTAAAATGTTTTGTGTTTGCAGTGCTTTATTGATTATTTAGTTTAATTGAATGAATTAACATGCAAGAACAACTGTAGATAGCAGCTTTTAAATGCGGTTTATTCTTATTCATGTTTCACCCAAACAGAAAAGTAAAACCGGTTACACTTCAGAACACGAATACGAGAACACATGACACGAGCTTTAATTGACGGTGTTTTTCTGCCGACTGTTATTGATAGGTGTAAAGTGCTGCATTCCAGTAGCGCGCATTCACATGAACGCCGCTGGGGTCGCGCGATCCACACACGAGCGCTATGCGGCTGTTGGGCTGACAGCGCGCGACAGCATCGGCTCTGGCGTTTGGGTAAGTGCAAAAGTGCAGCACCCTCGTGATTTTCCCCAATTCTTTGTGTCGTGCTATAAGATTACGAACTAAGCCTGAGTTTTAGACGTTTAACGACACAACCGCACTGCTAGTTGTCGCTTGTTTAGGTTGGTTGAGTTGAGGATGGGGAGGAAAGAGCACGTTGTGGGATGTCCTGAACCGTGCGTTCCCAATTTCAACACTGCGAACACCGCAAACCCACACAAACGCCGGTGCAGATAAAAGTTTTATAGTAATAGAGACTGTTTTTATTTGTGACAGACAGTCGCTAATGTATCGTAAGAGAGTAATGATTTACAACTTTCTCAGTGAAGATATGCTTTGTTAGAATTGTTTAGTGGAATCTAAATGTTTGATTTGAAGAAACTAGAAGGCGGTGTGTGGAAATGTATTTCTGTGAATGTGTGTAAAACATTACAGTGGATCAATGAAAAGGTCAAAAGATATCCTTTCACTGTATAATGTCACAATAACAAGACTGTATTTGCAGATTCATCATTTAAGTTTGCTGATTTATAAGGCAGTTCTCACATATATTGAGCTTATATGACTCTAATTAAAGGTATTGATCACACATAATGTATTTCTTGTTAATCTACTCGTCCTCAGGTTGACCAAGACATTGTGGACAAATTTAGCTGAAACTGTGATACTTGTTGACTGATAAAATGGCAAAAAGTCCAAACAAAATGAATTCTTGTGTAGGAACGAAGACTGTCACTGGGGCATCTTTTCTAAAGGTACACATTTGTACTTAAAGGGTCCGTATTGGCACCCCAAATGTGCGTATAAGTATTTAAAAAGCACAAAAGTGTATGGAATTTTAAGGTGCTAACAAAACATTTATTGCATTACCTTTTATTCAGAGCCTCAGCAAACAGTCTTGATCACATAATGATGTATACACAACTGTGAACTCAAACTTGAAGTAATGTTTTGTGTGTTTTGAGTAATTGTGCTACATACACTCTAAAAACACAGTGTTAAAACTACCCAAATTGGGTTGTTTTTAACCCTATTGCTGGGTAAATATAGGACAGAACACATCGGGGGATAAATTAACCCAAGTAATTGGGCTATTATTTTTAACCCCAAAAATGGGTTGTTTTTCTACCCAATAATTGTTATTTTTACTTAAATAATAGGTTCGTTTGACTTAATTAATAGGTTATATTTTCAAATTTATTTTTTAGCTTTCTTTTAAAATCATTAACCACATAAAAAACAAACAAACAGGTGAATATTGTATTAGCTTTATTCATTTTTTGTTCCATTACATTTTTTCAACACATTGCACTTTGTAAATACACTTTACCTGACAGATCATACAAAACTCAATACAAATTGTGAACTGCATTTAAAACAATGTGTTTCATATTTATGGGTTGCTCGTAAACAGTTATAATAATAATAATATATGTGGCGTCGCAATCAGCCCCTGCTGGGAGTTGATTTGACCCAAGGAGCTGGGTTGATGTGCCTGTGTGGTGCTAGGGTTGCATTGGTTCAAGTCTTAGAAATTATTACCCAGAAAATAACCCAAGTTTGGGTTACATAGCACCACCCAAAAACTACCCAAGACTCTGAAAATAACCCCCAAAAATTACCCAAATGCCTCAACCAAACATTTGTGTAGAAAAAATAAACCCCGATTTTTTAGTGTGTATAAAAAGGCACAGTTATGTACATGAGAAATTGGGAATGCTGAATTTTCACAGATTTCCTAATTCCTATGGTTTATATACGTCATCATTATGCAACAGTTTGTTCTCCAGACTGTAGTGAATGTACTCGGGTCTGTTAGCTGAGGCTGTGGATTAAAGGTCATTTTGCTTCAGAAGACCTCAATGTATTGTCAGGCGCCACAGGGATCAATTTTGTTTTCCCTTTGTGTGTTTTGTCTTTATCTTAACGTGTTAGTAGCAGTTGACTTGCATTTCATGAATCACCAGGGTCCCAACTCTGAGCTAAAAGTCTTCTTTATGTAGTGTTAAACTGAAGAAAATGAGTCTCCTACATATTAGATGGCCTGTGGATGAGTAAATTAAAAGTGCATGTGTATTTTTGGGTGAAAAATCCTTTTAAAATGTTAAATCCCTATACAAATGCAATGTAAGGAAAGAAAGTCTTAGTCACAGGGGTGTAAAGTTCCACACAGGTACGTCGATACAACAAATGTTAAAAATACAAGTGAAAAATGCAGTGCTGTGGTTATTCAAACATCACCTCAGTTAAGGGTACAAGTATAAGGGTGATATCTGACTGTGACTTCCAGTGAATGAATATAAGACTGTTTCTGCAAGTCTAATGGTTGTCATTGAGATATTTGAAGGACACACACTGTGATTTTACAGAGATTAAATCATTGTGAGGGGAGGATCCAAGACCTAAGTTATAATGGAGTATATTGTGTAACAGGTTCATCATAAGTGAGTCCCGCAAGTTGAGATTCCAGTACAGAAGATGAAAGAGAGTAAATAAGGTCCTTCGTTTTCCTCTGCAACAACCATGCTGCCGAAAGAACAGCACAGGTGAGTATGCAAATCCAGAGTCCTTTTATTTAAGCTGAGATGGTTAGACAATGCATGCACTTAGTAATAACAGTAAATTATAAATAACTACAATCAACTTACGATAAACTTAACCATAACCCTAAATCTTACACACAAAAATAATATGTTCTAGCAGAAAATGACCAGTGATTGTCTTTTAAAAATCAACCTTGTATAGCAAATGGTCTTGATTAATAGATGGTGTTTGTTTATTGATAAATTAATTGACAATTTGTTTTACAAAACTGCAAAAAAGTACATCTCAAATATACTTGTTATTATGCATGGGTCGGTATAAGATTCTGACAGTATGATAACCTAAGATAAACATACCACGGTTTCACAGTATGATGGTATTGTGTTTACTGCTCTAAAATTACTGCTTTTAAATGTCTGGGTAAAAAACAAAACCCTTTGAACACAGTATATTTTATTTTGACAAACATTTAAAGTATTTTGGAGCAATAAACGTATCAGCCTAAATTATTCAAATAAATCACTGACTTGTCACTGCTGTCTTCATTAGTTTCAATAAAACAGTTTTCTTTACAATTTGAAACAGCATCATTGGATCTATTTCTGCTGTAGATACTATTGTTCTTAAAACAAACTAACAAAAAAAAATTGTAAAAATCTTGCACATACTTTAGGAAATTTGATGCTTTTAAAACCTTGACTTTTCCAAACTGCGATATACCTTGAAAACAGTTCCTATGCCTACTTGTTATGTAATCAAATATTATCCGATTGATAAAACATATATATATATATATATA
>CAIGQQ010026963.1:4388885-4404915 GCA_903798035.1 Danio albolineatus
TGGGCGCCACGGTGGCGCGTGAGTAGCACGTTCGACTCACAGCAAGAAGGTCGCTGGTTCGATCCCCGGTTGGGGCAGGTCCTGGTTGGGCCAGTTGGCATTTCTGTGTGGAGTTTGCATGTTCTCCCCGTGGTTGCGTGGGTTTCCTCCGGGTGCTCCGGTTTCCCCCACAGTCCAAAGACATGCGGTACAGGTGAATTGGGTAAGCTAAATTGTCCATAGTGTATGTGTGCGAATGAGAATGTATGGATGTGTTTCCCAGAGATGGGTTGTGGCTGGAAGGGCATCCGCTGTGTAAAACAAATGCCGGATAAGTTGGCGGTTCATTCCGCTGTGGCGACCCCGGATTAATAAAGGGACTAAGCCGAAAAGAAAATGAATGAATGAATGAATATTTGTGTGTGTGTGTGGTGAATATAACAGTAAAAAAAAGTACTCGTATGTGTTATTAAACTGTAACACTCTCATCTAGTTGTTCATTATTAACCAAATCAGTGACTACATAATGCATCCATCCATCAAACCATGTTTTTGTCTCATCCTGAATTTCTTTGGTGAGCCTATAATAAGTGAGCTTATAATAGTTTGGTGCTGTTAAATTATGTAACAGTGGCTCTATTGATATTCAAAAGAGATGGTTATCTTGTATTCTCTTTTTAATTAACAGCAACAGAATCTTTCTGCTCACTTGTGTTCTGCTTGAAGGGATAGTTCACATAAAATGAAAGTTCTGTCATCATTTGCTCACCCTAGACCTGCTCCAAACCAGTTTGAGTTGTTTTTCTTCTGCTGAAAACAAAAGAATATATTCAGAAGAATGCTGGAAAACCCGTAACTATTGAGTTCAATAGTATTTATTTTTCCTACTGTGGATGTCAACAAACAAACAAAAAACTCTAATTACTAATTTGTAATTTTTTGGTAAACTTTAAGGCATTTTTCAAAACTGCACTTTACAGTTTTAAGTGAATGAGTAGGAGCAAGGACTGTAGTATTTCTCCAATCTGCACTCACCTTAAACTTAAGCATTCACACATGTGATCTTGCCTACATCCATGCAGTTTAACACACACATGTACAGACACACTCCGGGCTGCCCGCGGTTAGCACATGGAAGGAAATGTTTTCACTTACAACACACTGGCCCAATTCATTGCTCTATAATCCTGTAAGCAGTTTCTGCATGCTTTGGCCTTTCCACTTGTCTATCTTCTCTTGAAGGAACAGCCAAACGCTTGAACTCATGAGCTTTACATACTAAAGGTTTACAAATCACATATTTTGCTCTCCGACACGGTTGTGTTTCTGGCTTTAGGGAATAAGGGAGAGTTCATTCAAAAAATAAAGTTTTGTTGCTATTTACTTCAAAACTCACAAAGGGAGATGTTTATAGCCGAATGTCAAGTTTGCTCTTTTTCATACAGTGAAAGTGAATGGTGACCATGACTGGATATATGGAGCAAATGTTACTTGCAATACAGTGCACAAGTCGTTAGAAGTAGTTCCATGTGGCTTTTATAGTGCTTCTTTGATCATAGGGTGCACAAACACAAGGCTATCCGAACCATGCCCGGATGCGTTTCCTGGTTCGTTTGACAACTGTGAGTGCTCCGAACTGGATCCAGGCACGGGTTTGGTTGGGCTTTGACGCGGTACGCTGGTAGTGTAAATGCAAAGCGCACCTGAGCCCAAAAACTACATTACATTTAAGGGACTGTTTCATATGGATTTATTAATCATTTTTACTATTCAATGAACACAAACTGTCTTCTTTATTAAGGATAAAATCCCTTGCTGCACCCTCAGCAAACCCCCTAATACCTGCAGCACGATGATGTTCATGAACATTTATGAGCATCAAAATATGTGGACCTGCAAGAGTGTCACCAGGGATGGGCAAAAATACATTGAAATGTTTTTAATATAAAATACCAAATATCTCAATTTTAAGTGTATCAAAATTAAATACAGCAGCCACACATGCATCAAAATAAAATACTGTATTTTGTATTTTGAAAATACTGCAAAATACTTTTACAATGGAGCATGACATTCCTTCGCAAACCTTCAATCAATTCAATTCATCTTTATTTCTATAGTGCTTTTACAATCCATATGCTTATTTGATCAATCCCTTCACCATTAAACTGACTTTCTCTTTCATTTTAGCATGACGTTTGTACAGATTTCATACAGAAAGTCCTTTCTCTTTAATCAAAACCATATAATGCAAATAATGAGTTGGAATATAGTACTATATCTCTTCATTGTGTTTCCATCCAGTGCATGGCCAGTGAAACTGCAACAATCTCATAAAACATGATCTCTAAAAAACGGAGTTATCTGTTTTTGCAAACAAACTCTTCATATACATCCTGCTGCTGCCGTGTAATGGGAGTGTGGAGTTTTTGACCGGTCTAGACTGGAGTATTATTAAATCTTTGTGTCTCATATACTGTATTGCGCCACTTTAAAATCTCTTCATTAACTGTATCACAGCATCTGGAGATCAGCTACTGGCAATTGAAACAGCCAATGAAGTAGGCCTATTGTAGGAACACTGTAGGACTTATTTGTATGTTGTTTGTCTTATTTTCTTGGCATCACATCAGCAATCCATCCAAAACTACTATTATTTGTACAGTTTACTCATTCTCCTGAGAGTTTTTCCAGTTCTTCCTTAACTGGAAGAGTCCCAGTTTAGGTGTTTAATAATTTGTAATGCTTATTCATGCTAGAATCATGCTAACAACATGCAGATTCATGTTGGAATCATGTTAACAACATGCTAATCAAAGTTAGAAACATGCTAACAGCACGCCAATTCATGCTAGAATCATGCTAATTCATGCTAGAATCATGCTAACGACATGCAGATTCATGTTGGAATCATGCTAACAACATGCTAATTAAAGTTAGAAACATGCTAACTGCATGCCAACTCATGCTAGAATCATGCTAACTACATGCTGATTCATGCGAAAATCATGCCAACAACATACTAATTCATGTTAGAATCATGCTAATTCATGCTAGAAACATGCTAACAATGTGTTAATTCATGCTAGAATCATGCTAACAACATGATAATTCATGCAAAAATGATGTTAGTTATATGCTTATTCGTGTTAGAAACATGATAATAACATGCTAATTTATGTTGGAGTTATGCTAACAACATGCTAATCAATGTTATAAACGTGCAAATTCATGCTAGAATCTTGCTAACAAAATGCTAATTCATGATAAAATTATGCCAATTCAAGCTAGAAACATGCTAACAACATGCTAATCAATGTTAGAAACATGCTAAAAACATGATAATTCATGCTAGAATCATGCTAATATCATGCTAGAATCATGCTTACGACATGATAATTCATGCTAAAACAATGTTATATGCTAATTCATGTTAGAAACGTACTAACAACATGCTAATTCATGTTAGAATCATGTTAACAACATGCTAATTAATGCTAGAATCATGCTAACAACATGCTAATTCATGCTAGAAACATAACAACATGCTAACAATACTAATTCATGATAGAATCGTGCTAGTTACATGGTAATCCATACTAGTATCATGATGCCAACATGCTAATTCATCCTAGAAACCTGCTAACAACATGCTAATTTATGCTAGTATCATGTTATTACCAACCCACAGGCATCCACTTTAAAGCTTTTTACTAGCTTGTTTCAGTCTTTAAAGTGGTTACATTGTTTACTGCAGCGGTCTTAAACATTCTTTTAGCCAACTTGATACTTTTTCAAACTAAGTAAACTACTTCCAACAGGCTTTCTCAAGCCACCATAAAGTTTGTCCACAAACTTTACTATCTAGTTTGTATATGAAATATGTATTTAAAATACTTGTATCATAAATACTGCCCATCCCTGAGTGTCACTGCATCTCAAACCACTAAAAAAAAAATACATGTAAAACGATGTAACTAAAACAATGTCCATTGTGCTGAGCGAGAGCGCTTCTCTTTTGTTAAAGTAAACAGTTGCATCATCGATGACGTAGGCATGCTCTGACTCGGAAGGCAAAATGCAGTGTGAGTGGGGGCTATCGGGGGAGGGGAAATCTCGCTTCAGCATGGTTCAAGGCAACTGTATCTAGTGTGAGTACGCCTTTAGTCCACATCCTCTTGGACTATATGGGAACGTTGATATTACCAGTAATGTTTCCTTTTTGTGTTCTATAAAAGAAGAAATCATACAGTTTTGGGAAAAAAAATACCTGAGAAAATGAGTGAACTATGCCTACAGTAAGACAATTTACATCAGACTCACTGCACCCAAATCAACACTGGTGTGAACATGCTGATGGACAATATGTACTCCCTCCATCGTCCATCTGCTGTGTTGTAGGTATGGGCAATACTTTATAGCAGGCATCACCAATCTCGGTCCTGGAGGTCCTGTGTCCTGCAGGGTTTAGCTCCAACTTGTCTCAAAACACCTGTCTGAATGTTTCAAGTATACCCAGTGAGAGCTTTATTAGCTTGTTCAGGTGTGTTTGATTAGGGTTAAAGCTAAAATCTGCAGGACACCGGACCTCCAGGAACAAGTTTGGTGACCTTATAGCTTGCAATATACAGGTAAAAATACTCCCTACAATAAATAAAATGACATTGTAATAATAACAACAAAATTATACTTTGCAATGCCTTATTATTACTATAGAATGTGTGCGATAGTTTGTGTGTTTGAGGATTTACGGACATACTTTGACTCTAAATTCACCTTATAATATTATAACACCAATCTAGGGTTTGAAATAACTTATTTTTGTGACCAGACATGGTTTAATATCAAAGAATGAAGAAGAAATCATACAATTTTATACAGTGACAATGGCTGATGTCTTTTCCTCAGGAACTTGTATGTGTAGATTATGTGTGAGGGCTCCCTCTAGTAACCAGTATGAATTAAACTGACACAACATTTCAGTGCATGCTCGAGATCTCGAACTCTGCCTACTGTCTTGTTTATGTCTAACCTGCTTTAGCACTTGTGTAGTTTATATTATCCTGAAAAGCTTGACCAGCTGCTTCAGTGTGTTTGATAATGGTTGAGATCTGCAGGATAGTTTTTGTCACAGGACTTTTAGTCTCTCAGTGGATAGATATAATATCAACAATAATATCGTATCATTATCGCAATAAATACCAGAAAATATTGTGATATTTTTTTTAAGTCCATATGCGCAACCACTAAATTCAACCTAATTGGCACGCAGACAGCAGGTGAGCGTTTAAATGACCACAGCATATCATGTCAGCACCAAAGCCATGCGGTTGACACTTCCCACAAGGACAACGATAACACCAAGCAGTCACAACAAGCACTGATCACGGACACACTGTGTCTGCTGTACCTTGCAGACAGAGCTCACTACAGATAGACTGTTACATATCAGAATAGCTTCAAGACTCAACAGTCAACTATGATCTTCTGGAAAACAGCCAGAACAACATTTTTCAGCATTCAATAACACCAGACACACAGCCTCTCTTTCAACCTCTTCTAACCTCTGCCACAGCGCTAGGGCCCCTGACCGCTGATGATGACTGTGACGTGTGTCGGGTCCCGGGATAACAGTAACTTACATTTCATCAGAAATTACATTTCATCATTTTATTTTCCTTCGGCTTTGTCCCTTATTTATCAGGGGTGACCACAGTGGAATGAACCGCCAACTATTCCAGCGTGTGTTTTACGCAGTGGATGCCGTTCCAGACACAACTCAGTACTGGGAAACACCCATACACTAAGGCCAATTATGTTTATAGCCAACTCACCTATAGTGCATGTCTTTGGACTCTGGGGGAAACCGGGGCATCCAGAGAAAACCTAGACCATCACGGGGAGAACATGCAAACTCCACACAGAAATACCAACTGGCCCAACCGGGACTCAAACCAGTGACTTACTTGCTGTGAGGCAACAGTGGTAACCACTGAGCCACAATGCCTCCTCAAAATTAGATGTGATATAGGTATCTAATCTTGAACTAATAAAGAAAAAAAAACATGTCTATGACAAAAATGTAAAAGTTAAATGTCATGCAGGGAATTTAGAACAAGGCAACATACGGTAATTTACAGAACATAGAAACATTCGTTTAAGCAGGAAACAGATATTTTACTGTCTAATATTTACAGTTTTTGACTGCTAAAATCACTGACATTTTTTTCACTGTGTGGGTTAACTCAAATCAGAGTGAATTCTCTATCAGCGATTCAACAAAATCAGCAAATGTCATCAGATTTTTGCTTGAGCTGCAAGCCCCTGAGGTGCTGACTTTGATTGCTCAGTATTTATAGTTGTGCAAGTGTTTATCTCTGTGAAATATTTCAGACGATCCACCGGCTCTGCACAGGGGCCCAGCGTTTGGTTAATTTCATGCCAGGTGTTTGTTTGAACAAACCCGTTAGCCTTTGACCGTTCTTTCGCTCTATCATTTTGAACACTGTACTAGACACACATTCCGCTGTATCAGCTGTAAATAAAGAGGACTCGGGCCCTGATTCAGAACACGTCATACTCATAACCAGTTTAAACCAGTAGCATCCTCATGTTTACTCAATTTTTAACCACATTAAACAAAATAACCGTACTGATTTCATCACAGTACATTACCTCCTGGAAGAGACAATGTTTAACAGATCAGCACCAGATCAAAACAACTATGTATATTTAACGATGTTGCTGTTAATTAAAACAGATCAGTGTCTATTGAATTTATGGATCTTATTTGTCATTTAGGGAGTAGGTTTACCTTGACATACAAAATCGAGGATTTCATTTGAAGGCTACTAATTTGACAAATGTTAAAATTGTTTTTTCTTTTGTGAGATTGGGAGGTTTCAGAAGGTAAAGAGTACAATATTTATCAAAATGGCCCCTTTTAAGAAAACTCCAATCACTCAACACCCATATATGCGATACCTCAGGGCAGATATTTCAGACGAAGTATATAAGTGAACTCAAAAACCGCTAGAAATCTCAAAAACAAATCACTCAGATTCAAGTGACATACCTCAGAGCAGTATCAAAGTCTGACATGATTTTTCTCATAAATGTTGTATCTAATGCTAAATTGTTGCTGTGATGTGATTTTACCATTTTCCATCTTATTTAGAAGGCAGATGTTTAGAATTCTGTGATTTTTCTGTGACTTTCTTCTATTCATCTATCACCAAAAAACAAATCAACTTATGGCAAGACTTGATTTTGGACGGTTGTGGCTATTTGTCAATCTCCCTTGTGACTCTGGAGCACATCTTATTTTATGTTGCACGGGTATATTTTTGGCAATAGCTAAAAATACATTGTATGGGTCAAAATTATTACTTTTTCTTTTATGCCAAAAAATGTTTGAATATGAAATAATGCAATGCTAAGCACACCATTTAGACAACTTTAAAGGTAATTTTTCTAAGTATTTACTTTGGTCACACTTTATTTTGATGGTCCGTTTGTTACATTGCATCTACATGTCAACTAATTCTCATTAGATTATAAGTAGACTGTTAGGTTGGGGTTAGGGTTTGGGGTAGGGTTAGTGTAAGTTGACATGTACTTGCAAAGTTTCTTATAGTCAGTTAAATGTCTGTTGAATGTCTGTATCAACAGATATTAAGCAGACAGTCTACTAATACTCAAACGGACCATCAAAATAAAGTGTTACCTTTACTTTTTTTTTTCATGAACGCTTCCAGATTTTCATATAGTTGCATCTCGACCATTTATTATCCTAATAAAGCACACATCAATAGAAAGCTTGTTAATTTGTGATCCATAAATCAAATAAGTAAAAAAAAATGACATGACTGGTTTTGTGGTCCAGGATCACATTTGTTAATGATAAATGGATGCTGTGATGTTTCAGTGATGGCAAGACTGCTAAAACCCCATGCTCTGAGCTAAAAGCAAAGGTCATGAAGAAGGACAAGAAGAAGGTTGTGTATGTGGAGCCACCAGATGGCGGCTGGGGTTGGATGGTGGTTCTGCATTGTTTCCTGGTATGTCGTGAGTCCTGCAGTTATAGACTTTGATTTAAAGCTTGTTTGCTGTGATACAACTCCATCGATCTATACTAAACTGAACTCTGCTATGTCTTTTCAGGTGAACGTGTTGGTTATGGGTACACTGAAGACCTTTGGGATCTTCTTCGTGGCTCTGCAGGATGAATTTGGAGGCTCATCCGAGAGCATCAGCTGGATTGGATCCATCATGTCTAGCCTCAGGCTTTCCGGAGGTATGGTCAATATCAATAGCCATCTTTGATCAACATGATTGGTTGTGACCTCAATTTTGTTTGTGACCCGTTAGCTCCATTGGCATCAGTGGCCTGTGCAAAGCTGGGGAACAGGGTTACCTCCATAGTGGGAGCGCTTTTTGTTAGCGCTGGCTTTCTGTTCAGCATATTTGCCACCAGCGTGACCTACCTTTACATTAGCATGGGGTTAGTTGTTGGTGAGTATTTGATTTTAAAAGATGATACTCCGATTATTATGCGAAAAGTCATCCACAAACTTGATTTTTCCAGGTCTGGGGTTTGCTCTTCTTTATCAGGCCACATCTGTTGTAATAGTGACCTATTTCCGAAAGAGGCTGGCAACGGCATATTCTATTGGACGCTCTGGCATGGGTCTGACCTTTGCCCTCGCTCCATTCACTCAGCTGCTTTTGGATCAGTATGCTTGGCAGGGTAATTGGCATCCAGCTACATTACTGTAACATTTGTAATATCAGTATACGTTTATATCTAATAATCATGTTTGTTTTTCATTAAATATGTATCAAAGACGTCTCAAGCACCAAAGCAATGAAAATGTAACTCCACTTTAAAATTGTACATTTTTATTTAGTTTTATTTCTTGTTGTTTTGATGACATATTAAAAGACTCATTAAAAAGATGTAAGGATCACAGTGCAGCCCCAAAACACTTAATAAAAAAATGAAATATATATTTTTAAACGTTCTTAAAATATAAGAAATTTTGTATGAAAACTTATTGTATTATATATTTGAAAACTTTGAGGGTTGATTAATTGTAAGTATTGCAAAAAAAAAATCTGTTGTGCCAAACGACAATGGAATGTAATTTACTTGCATGTAACATACATTATATATCTAATTAAATGTCTAATATCTAAATGATATACAGTCAGAATTATTAGCCCCCCTTTTTTAAATATTTCCCAAATGATGTTTAACAGAGCAAGGAAATTTTCACAGTATGTCTGATAACATTTATTTCTTCAGGAGAAAGTCTTATTTGTTTAATTTTGGCTAGAATAAAAGCAGTTTTTAGTTTTTTAAGAACATTTAAGGTCAAAATTATTAGCCCCTTTAAGCTAAATTTTTTTTCAATAGTCTACAGAACAAAACATCATTATGCAATAACTTGCCAATTTACCTTAACCTGCCTATTTAACCTAATTAACCTAGTTAAGCCTTTAAACGTCTCTTTAAGCTGTATAGAAGTGTCTTGAAAAATATCTAGTCAAATATTATTTACTGTCATAATAAATCAGTTATTAGAGATGAGTTATTAAAACTATTATGTTTAGAAATGTGTTGAAAAAAACTCTCCGTTAAACATAAGTTGGGGGGTAAAATAAACAAGGGAGCTAATAATTCTGACTTTAACTGTATATGATTGAATGTATTTTTAAAATCGTTTGACATATTTTTTAACAGAAAATGTGTTTGTTTGAGATTGTGAATGCATGATTTTAAAATGGCAGGGAGATGCAACTGTCCTGAATCTCAAAGTAACGAAAAACATATAGAATAGAAATATCATTATCGTCACTGACAGACTTCTGTTCTGTATTTAGGAGCACTGCTGATTTTGGGAGGTCTGATGCTGAACCTGGTGGCTTCTGGGATGCTTCTGCGGCCCATTAACGTTAGACCTCCATCTTCACCCATTTCAAACTCCACGCTTCATAAGACTGAGAAAGATCCTCTCAAAAACAGTATGAACGGCAACACGCCAGTAGCCAATGGCACGTCCAAAACAGACAGCTCATCCCCCATTCACAAAGACATGCTTATAATAGAAAACCCCGTTCACGAACAGAAATCTCTCCCACACCTGGATCTCAAAAAACCCCTCCAGAATGGAGTGAACGGAACGGACTGCAGCAAAACTAAAACTTCCCCTGAGATGAATGGGGTTTCTCCGGTGGATTCATTACTTGAGAACGGCAGAAGAGAAAATGTGCCTGAAAACCCCCCAAAAGTGCTGGACTTCTCTCTGTTGAAGAACCCTTTCTTTTGCATCTACACTTGGTCACTGGTCTTCAGTCAGCTGGCCTATTTCATCCCTTATTTCCATTTGTCTGCGAGAGCCCGGAATCTGGGAATCGACCCCATGGATGCTTCCTTCATCATCTCTGTGGCTGGTGAGTCCTATTATGTAACCCTAGAGTCATGTTTTTGCACCGTCATCCCTTTGAAATATTAAGTGCTTTTTGCAGAATTAATTTATGGAAATCATTTGTGATTACATTTAACAAGTTACCTATTTCAAGCATGCTGTACTCAGACTCAGCATGTTTGTTAGTGTTGTCCTCTGTCTGCAACCGTACACTAGTAATGCGTAACAGCAGAGGAAATCAATAAGCTGTAAGCTCTGCTGAGCTATGGTGTGGAAAACGGAAAGACGAAAGGCTGCATAATGACAGTCCTAGCGGACCGTCTGAAATAGATGCTGTTTTTCTTCTGCTTTCATCAATGCTGTATTCCAGGAAAGCCATTATGTTGTACCTGAGAGATGCACCACGGCCATTGTGCTTCACAGCAAGATGTGATCTAAGATGGGCTTTAAAGGGTTGATGCAAAAACGCAGCCAAGTTCGCATTAATTATTTGTGAGCATTTTAAAATCTGCAGTGTTATGCAATGAGTGCTCTTACATAAAAAATGAACTTTGGCCCAGTGGCTAAAACTAGAGAGTGTCCCATCAATAATGCCCCTCTGAATGAATGATACATTTATTCCAATGTGTTATTTATTTAAAAAATAATTATAAATTTGTTTAACCAAAAGGTAAAATTGTAAAACATTGCTTTAAAGTGTTTCTATGTAGGATTTAGAAACTCCTATGTGTGACACTAGTGGTTGTCAAGTAACCTGCAGCATGAAACTTATTGCTCGTTCTCGCACTTGTGCACATGTAATGTACTAGAGAGAGACTCAGTGTTACTGATATACTCATGTTCTTTGTTGTAAATACCATCCAGGCACTTTCCACACTGCTGAGAACAACATTCAGATGAATATGTAATTGTGCTCCATTTCTCTAGTTAAGAAAATAAACAGAACAAATTGGCAGTGGCCTAAAATTAGAAGCAGTGTCTAGAAAGAAATTGCTGCATATTTCACACTACTTACTTGCGTTATTCATTGATTTGTTTGTTTAACAAAGAAACAGGAAGTAACTTAAATTTTAGGTATAAAAAAGGGTATTAACCAGGGCTGCTCAACCCTGTTCCTGGAGATCTACCATCCTGCAAAGTTCAAATTCACCTAAATCTATTAAATATGACCTGAACAGCACTTGATAATAACAGGAAGGTTTGTTTAATATGGGTTGCAGCTGAATTAATTCATGTGCAATTATGTTTAGTATGATTCATTTAAATAAGTGTGAACACCAAACAAGTGAAGCTAAACCCCTGAAAGGAACTCTGATGTTGTTCAAACTAAATATGAATGCAACATGGACCAAAGACATCAAAATAAACCAAAAACAGGTCAGGATGTCATTAAATGTGACCATAAACAGGACAGAGGATATATGTTTTTAATTATATAATTTAATGAGGCTTTGGAAATGGGTCTCCATCAGCAGATTTCGTTTGTGACAGACAATTCCTTGCCCAATTTTTATCATCTCAACTGTCACACAGACTAGCACACAGCATTATTTTTGATATTTGGGGAGTTCCAACACAAAATATACAATATTAAAGCTTCCTTTAAGGTTTGACGGTAAAAAAGGACAGTATGTTATAAATATATTGGTTTCTTACTTTAGTCTATATTTAGTCAGACAAGTAAATTGCAAAAGTGAATGGAACCTCTTAACAGACACAGTGGTGGAAGAAGTACTAGAAGACGGGAAAAAAAGCATTTTTAAATTGTTGTTGTTGCATTCAATTGTAAAGGTTTTGTGTTTGTTTTACCCTGAGAAACTTTTGCGTCCCTAGCAAAGATGTTTGCATCTCCTTACAAATCTTTTTGCATTATTTTGCAAAATCAGCTGAGTTCATTAAACAAATTTTGTTCTTTTTTATTACATTTATGGGGTTTTAACCTGTATATTTAGGTAGGACAGTGAAGAAGGACACAAGGATACTTGGGCAGCAGAGAGAGAGGGGAAGGATCAGCAAATGACGTCGAGCTAGGAATCGAACTCGGGTCACCTTGAGCACAATGACTAGCAATGGTTGAGAAAGCTCTGTGTGTTCCCTGTGTTGCAATCTGTGGAGTTGTCTAATGCATTAAGAAAGTGATTTTAAGAGCCCCTATTTTGCATTATAAAAGTTCATATTTTGGTTTTGGGGGTCTCCCAACAACAGGCTGATATGAGTATATGTACGGACTATGTGAGCCCAATGCAGGCGTGCATTAAAGCAATGCAGTTAAACACCAGCATATACTCTTTTCTTAACCATATTCTTAACCATAACCCCATGTAATAACAACACACATTCAGTATTAATCCACACAGTGGCACAAGTTGAACTATTTTGAAAATTTGCTGTACCACGCATGTGTAGGAACAGCTGATCGTGACCATAGCAACGACAAACAGCAGAGGATCGCAATCTAACAAACGCATGTAAATCGGTAAAGGGAGAAGCACGTTGCGATTTCAACGTTTGGACATGAAATTTGAATAGCCGCATAAAGATTTAACTTGAGAGATACATTACAACCACTAATCTATAATAGATAAGTGATTTTAAGCCTCACAGAGTGATTACAAGTTAAAACACACAATTAAATACATATTTTGCAAACTACAGAAAACGAGGCAACTATTTTAATCACACTTACAGCTTGTGTAGGAAGGAGAAACACTTACAGGATCAGGAGGAAGAATAAACCAGTCCATATAAACTGTGTTACTGACACAGTCCCATACATTAATAGTCTTTGCTGATCCTTCCTTTAATAACGAACGGCCGGTGAATCCCACGTTGCAGAAAAGTTAAATCAATCATCAGACAAATGACAGGAACAAACACAGCACATATGATATACTGTGGTATTTTTGTGAAAATGAACTTTAACCCTTTATTTCCCATAGCCACATCTCTGGACATCTCTCAGTGATAGTAATCATCACGCCATGATTAGTTCCATGATCCCTTGTTTTCTGCTCCATTTTGCAGGATGCGGCACTTCATATTTGTCGATGTCGTCTATCAATGTTGATATGAACAGGCAAAAGATCCAAGCTAAAAACAAATCATTAATTTGACTCTGAGTCGACTTTTTCCTTGAAGAATCAATACGGCAGACATAGTTCACTCTCAGATTTAAATCTCAGCTGGATGTTTTCATTCACTGAGAGCTGTGTTGCACACTACATGGAAGCTCATTTTCAAACACCCATAATAGGGGCACTTTAAAAAGCTTAGCAAGAGAAACATTCTTCTTTAACCTCTAATGTTTTTTCACCACTGTGTCCTTTTAGGGGTCCATACAAGTGCATTATGGATTTCTGAGATGCACTTTTTAGTGTTTACACACCACACGCAACATTTATAGCATAGAAGAGTCCAAAAGTATGCAAATTGGGAAACACCTCAAACATTCCAAAGCTCCCCCTCTCTTCCCACCTGCAGTCTGAGGGCTGTTTTCACATTGGTCAGAGTGAGCAGAAAACTAAAGCTCCGGCTCCTCGTGGCAGGTCATTCGCTGAGCCAAGTCGCTAAGCAACAGTCCAAGTAGCCGCCGTGAGGCTTGGTGCTTCTGTGCCCAGTTCTGAAGTGCCTGACATTGTGTTGCCGCCACTGAGGCAGCAATGTGGACAAAAGAGTGCGAGGAGACCAGCCAAACACGTTTTGTGTTTTAATGAGCTGGTAGCGATCGGACACGCATTTGGGCGCTCTGTACCTCAGTGAGGGCCTATTGTAGGTCTTTGATGTAGTGGGGACACTGCATTCGTCCAGTTCTTTTGTGTCCACTGAGTGAAGTGCACAAAGACACAAACACCTGTCACATGCCCGATTACCCGGGTGGAAGTCCTCCTGTATTCTTCAGAGTTTTGCGGACCTCCATTTTACTGCTTTTTGTCAGTGAGATTCATTGTGCAAACGCTTGACAGGAACAGCTGTAGACTCAATGGCCCTGCTGGGATTTAAACACACAAACAATGCGAAAAATGTCTTCGGGTCTGAGCGAAGCGCACCAGGACGTCACCTTTAGTGGCGTACCGAGGACATACAAACATCGAGCAGCTGTTTTGTTTTATGTCTGGCCAGCAATAAATGACCACACATGTGCATCAGTTCTACATGAGCTGGACACTATGATGAATCATGCTAACAGCTCTGTAAATCTAAGAATGAATTACAGACTACATGTGATTGTATGTGTTGTGTCCACTAGGCTGCACGTGAGCCATGGGTGTCACATTCTGGATCTGTTGCGTCCATCTGAATATGCAATAGTGCTGTCTCAGGTCTTCTCCTGGACTGTTGAATAGAGCTCTGCTGCAAATAGACACACAGTCAGAACTGCAGCACAGAGAGCGAATACAAACCAGCAATGAACACTTTGTACAGCACATCATGGTTGTGGCTGTTATCGTAGCAAATGTTCCTGTGATGTCACTAAATTATAAATAGATTGCAGAGGCTTTACGTCAGGTAATTTTTGGATTTGCTTGTATTTTCATGTTGCTTAAGTTAGATTTAGTCCATTTACACCACCCTTCATACCAGTTTAGTGTTTCTTTGATATTTATGATTGTCAGTTCAACAGCTTTTCTCTCTGACAGGTATAACAGAGACGGTGGCTCAGCTTGCATCCGGCTGGGTGACGGACAGGAATCTGGTGCATAAATATCATTATCATAAAGCTTACCTGATCCTGTGCGGTGTGGTCAATCTTCTGTCTCCTCTGGCCACCTCGTACATCTTGCTCATGGTTTATGCTGTCTTTTTTGCCATCTTCTGTGGAGGGTACATGGCACTCCTGCTTCCTGTGCTGGTGAGTACTGAACATGTGCCGTTTTCACAATACAGAACATTCTTTCAGAGTTCATGAAGAGTTAGAATATACACATTCAGCACCGGTCAAACGTGATGCCAGTCATGGGGAAATGATGCTGTAAACTGTAAACAGTTATTAGATTAACCCTTTGCCTTGAAAGCAACATGTTGACTCAAATAATTAAGTAAACCTGTTACCCTGAAAGCATCAAGTTGACGTAACTTAGAAAAGTTGCCTTGAAAGCATTAAGTTGACTTAACTTAAAAAAGTGAATAAACCCATTGCATTGAAAACATCAAGTTGACTTTACTTAAAAAGTGAGCAAACCCATTGGCTTGAAAGTCATAAGTTGACTTAACTTAAAGTGAGTTAACCCGTTACCTTGAAAGCATTAAGTTGACTTAACTTTAAAAAATGAGTAAACCCGTTGCCTTGAAAGTATCAAGTTGACTTAACTTAAAAAGTGAGCAAACCCATTGGCTTGAAACTCATAAGTTGACTTAACTTAAAAAAGTGAGTAAACCCGTTGCCTTGAAAGCATCAAGATGACTTAACTTAGAAAAGTGAGTAAACCTGTTACCTTGAAAGCATTAAGTTGACTTAACTTAAAAAGTGAGCAAACCCGTTGCCTTGAAAGTATCAAGTTGACAACTTAAAAAGTGAGCAAACCTGTTCCCTTGATAGTATCAAGGTGACTTTACTTAAAAAAGTGAGTAAACCCGTTGCCTTGAAAGCATCAGGTTGACTTAACTTAAAAAAGTGAGTAAAC
>CAIGQQ010026963.1:4404925-4417516 GCA_903798035.1 Danio albolineatus
AGTAAACCTGTTACCTTGAAAGCATTAGGTTGACTTAACTTAAAAAAAGTGAATAAACCCATTGTATTGAAAGCATCAAGTTGACTTCACCTAAAAACGTGAGCAAACCCATTGGCTTGAAAGTGACAAGTTGACTGAAATGAGTAAACCTGTTGCCTTGAAAGCATCATGTTGATTTAACTTAAAAAAGTGAGTAAACCCGCTACCTTGAAAGCATCAGGTTGACTTAACTTTAAAAAAGTGAAGGAAAAAAAAAAACATTGCATTGAAAGCATCAAGTTGACTTCACTTGAAAGGTGAGTAAACCTGTTGCCTTGAAAGTAACAAGTTCACTTAACTTTAAAAAAGTGAGTTCACATTCACATTCTAGATCTGTTGCATATGCCTGAATATGCAATAGTGCTGTCTCAGGTCTTCTTCTGGACCGTTCAATAAAGCTCTGCAGCAAATAGACACACAGTCGGTACTGCTGCACAGATAGCAAATACAAACCAGCACTGAACACTTTGTACAGCACATCATGGTTGTGGCTGTTATCATAGCAAATGTTCCTGTGATGTCACTAAATTATAAATAGATTGCAGAGGCTTTACGTCAGGTGTCAATTAAATAAAAATATACTTAGTAATGTTTTTCATGTTGCTTAGGTTACTCTGTTGTAACTTGGAACTTGTTAAGTTGACTTAACTTGATTTTTAGAATTTTCATAAACATTTTAAGGCAACAGGTTTTCTCATTTTTAAAGGGGTCCAATGCTATTTACACAATTTTTTTACACTGTTAAAGATTTGGACTCTCATACTCAAGCATGGGTCAAATTTCAAAATAGGATTTGGAAATAACACAGGGTATTTCTTTTCCAAAAATCCTTCTTCCGTGTTGTAGTTTCGCTTTCTTTTCTTTTTTTGAGACTGGCTCTTGGTTACGTAACCAAGGACGGAAATCTTTTAATGGGCGGTTCTCCCAGAATAGTGAGTGCATGACCAGTGCAAAATTTGGCTTAGAATGAGTTTAATTTAACCCTTTTACAAGTACCCTTTTTAAATACTTCAGCTATATTGAGGTATTTAGAATGTATAACTTTTCTATTTCCTTGGCATCTCTGGTTTACGACATTACACATCGCAGCCCCATGCTCTGCAGGTGAGATTAGAGCTGCTGGATTTACAGCACATCGCTAAGCAGATGTTGCTGCACTTGTGCACTGTTAACTCAGTAGCCTCCACAAACTCTGCTTTTTTTGTTGTTTTTTATCTTTTACTTTGAATTTAAAGTGTTTTAAAAACACATGCTTTTTTAGAGAAAAGATTAATGCAAAGATTGTTTGTTTTTTTACAGTATTTCTTCAGTTTTTTTTTTCAGATATATTAATTTTAAGTTGAGGTAGATTTCTAAGCATATTGCATAGTTTGGAAAGTGGAAAAGTTTTATATGTTTTCCTCATTTCAATTGCATACTTATTGAGACATGCATAGGAGAAAATGTTCTGCAAATGTCCCCTTCCAATGGAAACTTCAAAGAATGATCATCCTTTGATTGATAATATTTTAACTAAAGTTCATCAATTACAAAATCAGTTTTATGACGTCATTTTTTGCAATATGCTTAGAAATCTACCTCAACTTAAAATTAATATATCTGAAAAAAAAAAACTGAAGAAATACTGTAAAAAAACAAACAATCTTTGCATTAATCTTTTCTCTAAAAAAGCATGTGTTTTTAAAACACTTTAAATTCAAAGTAAAAGATAAAAAACAACAAAAAAAGCAGAGTTTGTGGAGGCTACTGAGTTAACAGTGCACAAGTGCAGCAACATCTGCTTAGCGATGTGCTGTAAATCCAGCAGCTCTAATCTCACCTGCAGAGCATGGGGCTGCGATGTGTAATGTTTTTTTTTTGCTGGATTCCAGGACATGTCGGACTTTCAGGAAATGAGCGAGCTGACGCAGCTGCCAAAGATGCTTTAAAGCAAGCAGTGATCAAATGACAAATTCCGCCATCAGAGATGAGACCTTTTATAAATGTTTACATTTTAAACAAGTGGCAAGAAGAGTGGAATACATTGGAAAATAATAAACTATATGAAATCCAACCTGAAATCTCACACAGAATTTTAAGACATTTTAAGACAAGATTTGATCAAGTGGTTTTTACTAGATGTCGTATTGGACACACAAGACTAACACATGGTTATTTGCTCCAAGGTGAAAACCCTACGCAGTTTGTACTGCACAATTCCGCTATCTATAAAACACATTTTACTGGACTGTCCTGCTTTTAATGACTCCAGAAGACTTTTTTTATGAAACGAAATCTCTTAAGGACATTTTTAACAAAGTGACACCAGAAAAGATTTTAGAATTTTTATCATGTATTAACACAAAAAATCTTATTTAATTTATGTATTCATTTGGTTGTTGATTTTTAATTGTATATCTATTATTGAAATGTTTATGCCATGAAAATAGCCTTGGTTGCTCACATGGCATTAAATTTAATAAAATGAATGAATGAATGTTCCCTTCCAACACTACTTTTCTTCAATCTATACTCACCGGCCACTTTATTAGGTACACCTGTTTCTAATCAGCCATTCACATCGCAGCATCTCATTGCATTTAGGCATGTAGACACGGTCAAGACACTTCTGCAGTTCAAGCCGAGCATTAGAATGGGGAAGAAAGGTGATTTAAGTGACTTTGATCGTAGCATGGTTGTTGGTGCCAAATGGGCTGGTCTATTTCAGAATTTATTAAGTATTTCAGAAACTGCTGATCTTTCAGGATTTTCACGCACAACCATCTCAATGGTTTAGGCTGGTGATGGTTGTTTGAGGGTTATTTTCTTGGGACACTTTGCGGCCATTAGTATCAATTGAGCATCGTCAACGCCACAGCTTACCTGAGTATTGTTGCTGACCATGTTCATCCCTTTATAACCACAGTATACCCATCTTCTGATGGCTACTTCTAGCAGCATAACACATCATGTCATAAAGCGTGAATCATCTCAGACTGGTTTCTTGAACATGACAATGAGTTCACTGTACTCAAATGGCCTCCACGGTCACCAGATCTCTATCCAATAGAGCACCTTTGGGATGTGGTGGAATGGGAGATTCACATCATGGATGTGCAGTCGACAAATCTGCAGCAACTGTGTGATGCTATCATGTCACTACGGAGCAAAATCTCTGAGGAACAGTTCCATTACCTTTGTTGAATCTATACCACGAAGAATTAAGGCAGTTCTGAGAGCAAGAGGGTCCAACACAGTAATAGCAAGGTGTACCTAATAAAGTGGCCGGTTAGTGTATATGTATAAGTGTATAGTGTAGTGTACCTAATAAAGTGTATATGTACGAGTGTATATGTATTTTTAATGGTATGGGCATATACTGTATAAATGTATATATGCCCATACCATTAAAATAGTAAAGGAGAGTGCAACTAGTGTTGTGTGCTGTTTACACTATAAGTGAAAATAGCAGTGTAAATAGGGTTAGTTGTTATTTGCACATACTCCGAATATGGAACAAGAAAAAAATCACCTCAGTGTACTGTAATATGTAAAAACATTCCATGAGTCATGACTATCCTAACCTTACCATATTTAAATATTTAACCTGATGATTAGTAAAGGGTGAATGAATGTGACCCATGCTTAAATGTGTTTTTAAACCCACCTTTAAGAGTCACAGTTGCTTTATCAAATAAACAGTTTAAGTTTAGGATTATTCACAAATGAACATCTATCATATTTAAATTCTACATCTATTAAATATTTGAAAGAACTGTTGACTGTTGAAACTCTGGCTGGGTAGATGGGCTGTGGTCTGTCATGTCAAAAGGTAAAATAATTGTTTATCTTCTGGTTTCTTTTGCAATTCTGTCTGGTTGCAGCAGTGAGTGGCTGATGGAGCTAGTGTAAACAGCCTTTACCAATAAGATGACTTACTGCTAATAGACACAGATTTTGTATTTTCTCTGTTTAATAGTTTTGGCACTGAGAGCCTTTTCAAAGCTGCGTGTTTTACCAGCAGTTTAAATATGTCCTAGATGTCGTGACCCCAGCAGTGCTCATTAAAAATGCATCTGTGGAACATCAGGGTTTGAGCACATGGTAATGCCGAGTACTGCTTCTGTCACTTTCATGTGCTCATAGATAACTCTTCTCCAGTATTGAGCTCATGTTCTGTAATACTGTGAAGGGCAGTGTAAGGAGAGAGGGATCGACTGGCAGACTGTTCCTCTGGAAGGAATCTTAGGTTTTACCTTTCAAATATTTTTACAACCTATGGAAACATTCAGAGTGAACCAGATAGACCGAGTTAGAGCTTAAAAAGCCCATGGGGGAAAACGGTCTGTTGACAACACGCAACAGTATTTTAAGTAGACATTGCTCAGGCAAAATGCAGCACAAAGCCATTGCTTGACATTACTTGCAGATGTAAAATGAAATCGCCTTTTTATAAGCCTTTTCAAATCATTTACAATTTTGAAATGTTAAGGTTGAATAAAGTTTTCCAGCAAGTCAATAAATAAATAAATAAATAAATAATAAATAAATAAAACTTTACTGTCCCAATCAAATATGACATTACACTTTTATTTTGTTGCAAAAATGGTTGCATATAAATATAAATAATGTAATTGATTTAAATCAGTTTTCAAATTACAATATAATGAATAAACAAATATATAATAAAATTATAGTTATATTCGTAGACAGTTATTTGTATAGATTTGTCCTAGAAAAACGATTTATTATTTACAATAAATTTAAAGATCAGAAGTCATGATCAGTTGTCATCGATTTCCCCATCTGTATTTTCCAGGTGGACTTGGTGGGAGCTGACAAGCTGAACAATTCGATGGGGTTCTCCATGTTTTTTGTGGGTCTTGGCTGTCTCACAGGTCCTCCTCTGGCAGGTATGTGGAGTTTGGATGAGCTCCATGACTAGATCATAGAAGCGATAAACATTACAGAGTGAACGCTGTCTTGATGTCTCATGAAAACCGCCAGCAGTCTTCGGGAAAGACTTGGCTTCGGGGACACTGAGGTCGTTCAGGTTCATATTTCTGTTTAACTGGGTTACAGATGGGAGACATGTAAACCCATCTAAAAATAGAGTTACCTGTTTGCTTAAATTTAAAGTATTTTGGAGCTAACGAAAACATTATTTCAGAAATGATCATTTTGTGCTGAACAAACAGCTACTTTCAGGATTACTTTCAGATATTTGTTACTTGCTGCTATTTACTAATGACACACAGTCATAAATACCCAAACAGAATCTCCTTATGCAGAGCAGCTCTAATGTGAGGTTCAATTCTTGGAAATGCTAGTCTAGCAAAGGGGCCTCTTTAGGAAGGCGAGTACAGACCTTGCCCTGAACTCTGTTACAGTTATGCTAACTTGAACCATCTTGTCAGGGCCCCCTTCAACAATCCCCCACCTCACAAAAATAATGAGCAGTCAGGCAAGCTAAACTGATTTTTCTATCCCACCCAAGGCCGTTCCGGACGTGACCCAGTGCTTCTTGCTTTGCAAAAACAAGCTGTCATTTTGAAAGCTTATGCAGTCAGAAAACAGGTGTGGGCAGATTTTTAGAGGTGTGGAGCGAAGAAAGATCTCTCCATCTGTCCATCATTTTAAAGACGTTCTGTAATGGTTTTACCCTGTTACCTTCATTTAGTGGGCAATGTTGCTTGCTTAGCATAAAAAGATTCACTTCACAGGGAGTTATTCTATATTTGAGTAAACACTGTTTCTGCGCTCCCTCAAATGCAGTCTTAAAGGGATCGTTCACATGAAACTGAAAATTCTGTCACTATTTACTCTCCGTCACTCGTTCCAAACCTGTCGGAGATCTGTCTTCTGTTGAACACAAAAGAACATTTTTTGTAGAAAGCTGGAAACCTGTAACCATTGACATAGTATTTGTTGTTCTACTGAGGTCAATGCTTGCAGGTTTCCAGATTTCATCATAATACCTTCACTTGAGTTCAACAGAAGAAAGAAACTCATAAAGATTCAGAACCACTCGAGGGTGAGTAAATAGTGAATGGTAGTGATTTTTTTGGGGGTGAACTGTCCCTTTAAGTTCTCCTCCTGGAATGTGAAATGTTCAAAAATATTGCAAATCTAAATACTTCCTGCCGAAGGGGATGAGGCCTGGCTGAGGTGATTAGTAGTCGGTGTGTCTAAGTGTTAACAGACATAAACAACATTATGAGAAGTGCATTTTTCTGACCTTACTGACAGAAAGCCTGTCTATCCTCTCAGCAAACCATATTTCAGAAGTTTAAACTTGCTCACACTCTGGTGCGATTGCTCAACAACCCAAAGGAACTATTCAAGTGGGAGCATATTCATAGTTTTAAATGGCCAGGCATTCAGACGTAAAGAAATAGTTCAACCAAAAATAAAAATAGGGTGGCACGGGGGCTCAGTGGTTAGCAGAGTCTCCTCAAAACAAGACGGTCACTCATTTGAGTCCCGGCTAAGCCAGTTTGCATTTCTGTGTGGAGTTTGCATGTTCTCCCTGTGTGGGTTTCCTCCGGGTGCTCCAGTTTCCCCCACAGTCCAAAGGCATGCACTATAAGTGAATTGGGTAAACAAAATTAGCCACAGTGTTCGAGTGTGTGTATGAACGTGAAAGTGTATTGGTGTTTCCCAGTACTGGGTTGTGGCTGGAAGGGTATCCGCTGCTTAAAACATGCTGCCTGGAATAGTTGGTGGTTCATTCCGATGTGGTGACCTCTGATAAATAAAGGACGACGCCGAAGGAAAATGAATGAATGACAATAGAAATTTGCTCCATAATTTACTTCCTTACCCCCAAACGTTCTTTGGTGGTATGACTTTCTTCTTACAATTTTAGCCAGGCTCTTCTCTGCTGTATAGTCACTAGAGGCCTTTTTTGTAACTTTCGAAGGTGCATTAATATGTCATAAAACTAAATAAAATAACTTAACTCATAAATAAACTCATAAAATAAAGCCATGCGCCATCAAGGGATTAATGCATTTCTTATGAAACCAATGGATGTGTTTTTGTAAAAAAGATATACTTCTATATTTTAAATGATAAACTCCAATCACTGACTTTGACTCCTTCTCGGCTGATCTCTGACTAGACGACAGAATGAAATGTAAAATTATGGGGTAACTTTCATTTTTGGGTGAACTAGGAAGAGTAGGCAGAGGAGTAGAAAAAGTGCCATTTTTGTTTGTTTGCATTCTTCATTGACCTCTAAACACGCCCTAGAAGACACCCAGAAGATATATATATATATTCATCGGTGCATCCTAAATAGCCTATCTCCCTATTATAGGACATAAAAACAGTGTGTGAGCAGAGTATTTATGTAGAATCCATATTAGAAAAACACCCAGGTGACCACCAGCTACTTCCACTGAGATTCTGAGGTGCACCTCCAGTGGCCACTTCACTATCCCATGAGGCCAAAGGACAAAATTTATGGGGGAAAAAATGAAGCAATGCAGCTAACAGGTTGAGTAGTAATGAAAATGTTTATGTAGTATGTCTGAATTAATTTAATATTCATATTCCTACCATACAACATACTACATACTTGTTTAACAGTTGTGAAGTTCAAGGTTGAGTGTCACTGTGGCGCAGTGGGTAGCATGATCGCCTCACAGCAAGAAGGACGCTGGTTCGAGCCTCGGCTGGGTCAGTTGGCATTTCTGTGTAGAGTTTGCATTTTCTCCACGTGTTCAGGGGGGTTTTCCCAGCAAAGACACATGGTACAGGTGAATTGGGTAAGCTAAACTGTCCGTAATGTATGTGTGTGAATGAGTGTGTATGGATGTTTCCCAGTTATGGGTTGCAGCTGGAAGGGCATCCACTGTGTAAAACATATGCTGGAAAAGTTGGAAGTTCATTCCGCTGTGGTGACCTCGGATTAATAAAAGCTGAAAAGGAAATGAATGAACAAAGTTCAAGGTCAAATGTAGTGCATGAACACACACTGTAAAATAACGGCCGTTAAATTACAGAAATTTCCTTAAATTTTAATTTCCATTAAATGTCTGTAATTTACCATCTGTTATTTTAAGGTAAATGTCTGTAATTGAATGCTTGCTATTTTACTTTTTTCCAGCACCCTAGCTGACAGAAAAAAAACATAAAATAACGGTTTTTTTAAAGTACAGTAAGCCATTGTGGATGTACTTAATGTGTTTGTTGTAATATTTAATAATAATATAAAAAAGTCTTCTCCTTTTGCAATGATGTCCTTTCTCTGGTGTTTACTGTCTCGACTACATGTCATTCAGATTAGATCAACCAATAGCAAACAACAATGAAAATCCAAACCCTTTCTAAATATGTTCCTCATTGTAGAGCCAGTTCACTCAGATATTTCTGAAAAAAAAATATAATAATTATCTCCTCTATTTCAGGCCAAATTGAGGGGAAAAAATGTTCACCTGTCATCAGTTTAATATATGTCTAACGCTTTGCATTATGTCCCAAAGGCTTCCTATATGACTACACTCAGACCTACGACTGCTCCTTCTACCTGGCAGGTGTGTGTTACCTCTTATCATCGGTTTCTCTGTTCTTCGAGCCTCTGGCGAGGCGCTGGCAGGCCCGAAAGAAACGGCTAGAGACGCTAAACGAGGAATTAATGTGGAGTAATGGCTGTTTCTGTCCGGCACCTCAGAGGAATGGTGTCGTATAATAAAGGAATAAACTCACAGCCGTTTCACCTTTCATCACGTCATGTGGTTCAATCTCGGAAGAGGAGCTGACCTGAACATTTGGCGGGACCACAGTACGGCAAGCAAATCAGTGCTCGTTTGAATTCAGAGACCAATGAATAATGCTTGAGGACACCACAATGCAAACTGTTTCGTTAATGGACAAGTGAGAATGGGTTTTGTTGATTTTTTATGAACAAACGTGCTTCCCTCGCCTCCATCTTTAATAATAAGCACAACAAATTTATGTTTTGTCGCACCATTTCTCAGCAAATGACGAATGTGGATCATTTTAAAAGAAAGTCACGCAAACACACCCACCGACAGTCACTTAAATATACCTTTTTTTGGTCAAATGGCGATGAGTTCACGCAATAAGCAGGTCTTCCATATGACAGCTCTTCCTCCGTGAGCAGAGCACATGTTTTGAGCCTTTAATACTCGCTTTTGTGATTTAGCAGTTGTCATGAAGCTGTGCACAGACCTGCAGAAGGGCACAATGATTGACCTCGTAGTTTTCGTTTAGTCGTTGGTGTACCAATTGGACTAGTTCGGACCAGAATAGCCTATTCAAGACATGGACATTTTTCCTTCTCGCTGGTGCCAAATCAGTCATTCACTACTGACAGCAACCAAGAGATTTTCTGGAACAAACCGCTGCATGAATGCAAGTGCGTATTTTGCTGACGCTAAAAATGAGGTCAGTTGGCTTGTCGTTTATGTGTTGGCCAAGAGGCCCAGACGGTGAACATTAGAGTTTCTCTAAAGTGCAAATCCTTTATATTTTTGTGTTGTTTTTGCTAAGAATTTACCAGTGCACTGTTTATGGCCACTAACTGCCTTTGTACACAATGACTGTGCTAAATATCCTGTGATGAGAGCCAAAGATGCAATGGAAATACAATGTATCGATCTATGCATTTGACAGTCCTCGGTATTTTCGGTTCAGCGTGCGCTGTTGCCCTCTAGAGGCGTTAACCATGTACTACTGCTGGAATGTCGGATCAATTAACAGGCAATCCATGTGCTGGAATGTCCGATTCTTTTCTTTCGTCAGTCAAGTAATGATCAACAGAGCATTTCCTAATAGGAATGAGCAAGACACGCACAATTAGATTGATTTAAAGGGATAGTTCACACAGAAATGTACGTTTCCTCACCATTTACGCACACTCAAAACATTTATTTTTTGAACACAAGATGTTCTGAAGAAAGCTGGGAAAAGCAAACATTGACATTCATAGTAGGAAGGTAAAAAGATTTTGGTTTTTGGGTGAACTAGCCCTTTAAAGATAAGCACTTCATAATGAACAGTATGCCGTCCTCTGGCCCTTTCATTGTTGCCGATTACAGAAAACACCAGCTGTACTGTACTGTTAGTGATTTAGTGTTGGATTATCACCCCTGCTTTTTTATTTTACTCTTCCTTAAGGTTTTTTTATTAAGGATTAATTTCTGTTCATGTTGTTGTTGCCTGCACTCAACACTGTTCAGATTTACATGACTGCAAATTAAAGCCAGCAGTAAACTTAACAAAAGCCACTGGGTTTCCTGTTTGTTGACAGCTGTGCAGGTTTTATAATGGAAATTATTAGGAAAATACTAAATAATTCATCTCCAATTCATTCATTTTCCTTCGGCTTAGTCCCTTTATTTATCAGGGGTCACCACAGAGGAATGAACTGCCAACTTATCCAGCATATGTTTCACACAGTGGATGCACACTTGCATTTGCACTCATACACTAGGGCCAATTTGGCTTATTCAATTCACCTATAGCGCACGTGTTTGGACTGTGGGAGAAACAGGAGCACTGGGAGGAAACCCACACCAACAAGGGGAGAACAAACAAACTCCACACAGAAGTGCCAACTGACCCAGCCGGGACTCAAACCAGTGACCTTCTTGCTGTGAGGCGAGCGTGCTAACCACTGAGCCACCGTGCTGCCATCTCCAAATCAAATCTTGATTATTTGTTTTAAATGTTATTAAATTGAACAAAGTTTGACTGCATATGTAACATGAAAATCAGACATAAACTGGTGTTAAAAATATCTTTATTGAGCAAACTGAATATAGTACACACATTTGCAGACATTAATATAAACTATATCATACACTAGTTATTAAAAGAATCATTTAGAGGAATTACAGTACTGTGGACTTAATTCCAGAATACAAATACAAAACTTTAAAAGCACTTGCAAAAAAGAAAAGAAAAAGGTACTTACAGAAATTTGAGCCTTGAAGACAGTCTTTTTGTTTTATCACTGATGGATACCCACAATGCAACACTGCTTTTCTCTGAACACCAAAAACACACAGAACAAAACAAGTATTAACATGCATTAAAAATACATGTTTAGCTGCAGTAATCAAATATTTCTGACAGTGAATCAACAACAAACCACTTAGTTTGATCTGAAGACGTCGAGCGTTCACACTGTCCACCTGGAATTGGTTCAGATCAGCACATCGGTTAGATAATCTCAACATTTATTCTTTGTAAAGAGGACATTAAAATGGAGATGAACGTTAATAACTGAGTATATTGAGTTTGAAGATCATCAGTCATCACTTAAAGGGACAGTTCACCCCAAAAAAATTAACTTACTCACATTTAAGTGATTATAAACATTCTTTCTTCTGTTGAACACAAAAGATATTTTGAAGAATGCTGAAAACCTGTAACCACTGATTAACATAGTAGGAAATACAAATACTATGAAAGTCAATGGTTATGTTTCCAACATTTTTCAAAATATCCTCATTTGTATTTAACAGAAACTTATAGTTTAATACGAGTAATGTGTGAACAAATGATGACAAATGTTCTTTTTTTTTTTTTTGATGGTGAACTATTCCTTTAAACTTCTGCCAAATTTGGCAGTACGTATAATAACAGAAGAAACTCTTTAAAACTTGCATTCAGTTACATTTCCATTGCAAGTAGTGAGATCATTCATATGATCAGGAGAGAAAGCCTCTTGTTGAGGTCTGAAATAGCTTATAGTCATCATGTGGTGGCTTATGTAGAGAACTAAGCTACAACCAGGAACAATGAGCTAATGTTTTGGACTGTTGGATTTAATATGGTCTTTTCATTAGTTGGAAAAGCAGGAAGGGGGGAAAAAGTGCTGGAACCTTACAAAGAGATTATGTAAATGAGGCCAGAGGATGGGCTTGAGAGTTACCGTGGAGATCTATGGTTACCTAGTTACCAGGCTCGATCCATAGCATCAGCAGACAAGCTGGTCATTGAGAACTGTGATGAAGACAGAAGAGAAAACATAAAGCGTGCCATGGACATTCATCACGGGCATGGATTCTGTCGACACTGAAAAAGATTTGCAGAAATTAAAGGGATAATTCACTCCAAAAATGTGCATTTACTCAGAATTTATGCACCATCAAGTGGTTTTAAACCTTTAAGGCAGTGGTTCTCAACTGGTTTGGCCACGGGACCCAAATTTTTACATGGATCCTCAAGCCGCAACCCAAATATTTAGGAACTATAATATAACTTTGGGAATTATAATTAATTTGTATTTATTTGTTAACATACACAAGTAGTGACAGATAAATCCCCAAGACTTACAAATAAACAATATTTTATTGCTCTCATTTAACAAGATGTATCAAATTAAAGAAATATTACAAAGTAAAAACGACAAACACTGTAAATAGTGGTTAGGGAAAGGAAAGGTTCAGTTACCATGAACTAAACTCAACTGTTGTTATAAGCAAAATAAGTTACAAATTCGTTTTTTTTTTTTATCACACACCTCGCGACTCACTAAAAACGTTCCCGCGACCCACCAGTTGAGAAACACTGCTTTAAGGGTTTCTTTCTTCTGTT
>CAIGQQ010026963.1:4417916-4442960 GCA_903798035.1 Danio albolineatus
TTTGAAAATGCATACTGGATTAAGTTACTATGGAAATATATTTTTTTAGGATAGGACAGGCAAATTAAAGGCTTAAAATGTTAAAAGTGAATTTTAGTCAGGTTTTAATTCACTCTCAAAAATAAAGGTAAGTGAGCTGTCACTGGAGTGGTACCTTTTTTTTTTCCAAAGGTACACATTTGTCCATATTAAAGCCTCAAGAGTACATATTAGTACCCACAAATTTTAAGAGGTACACTTTTGTACTTTTTAGGTACTAATATGTCCCCTTGAGGTTTTAATATGGGCAAACGTGCACCTTTTGAAAAGGTACCACCTCAGTAACAGCTCACTTACCTTTATTTCTGAGTGTTGGAATGCAGAGTTTGGGTGTTATGTTGTTAAATGAAGAATTTAATCACTGTGGTCGTTTTAGATCAGACAAGTTATATATTACAATGTAAAATCATGTGACTTTAAACATTTTAATCTATTTTTTGTTTGTTTGTTTGTTTACTTATGGTAATTTCAAATTTTGGACACTGAGTTCAATTATTTTGCTAATCTAAGAAATATGTAAATTATTATTTATATTTCAATGTAGTACTTTTTTGTTTGTTTACAGGACAGTTTCCCCAAAAATAATGGTCACTTGCTTCTGAAGTCACATGCCCTGATGTTTCAAAACTGTTCGACCTATTTTCTTTTAAAGAACATTCAAGATATTATTTTATCAGACAATACTTTTATGGAAAGTAACATTAACTTTGAATAAAATTTAACATTTAAAGTTAACAGCATCCCAAACATAAGAAAATAATACAGAAAAACCACAGAAGACTTGTGTGCACTCCCTTACTACAAACACAAAAAATGGTTTTGCAAGATTTTCATATGGAAAATGGCTTTGCATGAAATGTTACATTTTAGTATGTGAGTGCACACATGAAGCTCCTGTGTTTTTCTGTGAGATCTTGTTTGTTCAACAAAGGTCAGTCACCTGATTAAAACAACATATGCAAGAACAAATGACAGAACTATCATTTTAGGGTGAAGTAGTGCTTTTTTCTTCTAATTTTTTTTGGCCTAAAACGATCATTAAAATAACGTTTTGACTTTAAAAATTTGACAAATTTCTGTCTTTTTTTTTTGTCCCCCTGGAAGAAACAAATGAAGGTTTGGTAAACCACAGACATCACAGGTACAATCAATGGTAACTTCTAATGCATTTGCTTTACTAACACTTACCTGTACCAGGTAGATTCTGAGTCTAAAGACCTGGTAACTCCCTACTCACCACCCACACCAAAGGACTGGCTTGGCTCCCGACGGCAGAGGCCTGAGCGAGTGGAGTGTCTCACTGAGGGCAAAAGGGAAGCAGGTGATGCTGGTTCTGTCCTCCTGATGAGGATCCTCGCAAGCAAACTCCACGTTAACTCTTGCTGGAGTTCAACTTTCTTCAAGTTACCACAAACGGATCATCTGGATGCGCTTTAAAAATCTAAAGTACTTTAACTATCAAATCTCGAACACTTTCGAAGGCTAAAAACGCTTTCTACATCCTCTTCCTTTACTGCTTTTCAAAAACAAAATCATATCAGACAAAATCAAAGGATGGGATAAACAAAAGCCTGCTCCTGCGAATTGGAAAGCCTCGTTCTGGTTACAGCGAGCCTGGATACTTCCAGCGGACGGCACACGAATCAGAGGTGCTGAAACAGAGTGAAGGTCTGCGCAAACATCATCTCAACGCTCAGCTTCTCCCTGATCTGTCTGAGGGTTGGGGGGCAGGTGAGGGCCGCAGGACCCTCGTGTTACTTAGCATGTGGGGCGACTCCAGGAAAACACAGATCAACAACAACACGGAGCTCTCTTGCCCTTTGCTCTCACTGCCATGACTGATCCTGGGCCGAACACAAAGCAGGAGAATTGCTTTCCTGAGCAGAAACAAGCAATCGAGCAACAATTCCTCCCGAAACACAACCGAAAAAGCAGTGGCAGCCGTTCTTCAATTGATTTCCAACGAATAAACATTTCTCCCTCAATTGAAACAATTTATTGATAGCGTGTTATAATCAAATGAGGGGCCAGTGCACTTTTTGTGTGTGTACAAACAGCCAGGTCAAGAGCTGTGCAAGGAGTTAGTGACCGCTTCCTCTTTCTCCCCCAATCAAGAAATTAGGTAAACACAGCACAAATCAAAAGTGTCATTATTTCCGTTTAAATACGGGAACTGTAAGCAGAAAAAAAACAATTACACAAGCAGGAAGATGCTCTCAGTGAGAGTACACTAACACTAAATGGAAAGCTCTTGCCCCAAGTGCATCCAAAGGGCTCCTGAATCATTTCAAACAATCATTTCTGCTTCCAGACTTGTGAAGTCCACTTGTGGAACGGTCCTTTTCCTGTCCTGTCCTGTGTGGCCAGGACTGAACATGCAGTATGTCCATTTATTCACGTACACAAACAGCTGTCATATCGTGAAATCACTGACCAGTCGACTTTTAAAACACAATTTAGTGTAAAGGATTATAAAAAAAGTCATACATGAAATGATGTTAATTATGCATCGGATCAGTACACTGCAATTAGCTAAACAGACTAAGAACACAAATTTCTACTTTTTCAGGGTTTTAGAAATTGTTTTAAAATCATTCGAACAGCTGACACCTAAGAACCACATGTGAAATATTATTTCAAACATTAATGGATGTTCAACTAAAAAACATATGTCTGTATTAGAACTAAAAGCCAATAAAATAAAATAAAATAAAATGTTGAACTGTCTTACACTTGCACAAGAATCAGATCTTTAGGGCATCGAGTCTCTTTTTTATGTAATTAATTGTACACTTTTTTTTAATCAATGCGATACACATGACTTATCTACCAAATAATATTTGATAATTGCAAAGTATCACATTATAGGTCACATGCACTTTACACTGATGATTGAAAAGTAAGTTTTATAGCAAATGCATTTTTGTATTCATTATCTTTATAAAGAGACTTTTATAAGAATACCAGCATTAAATTTCACACTGGGAATAAAGTCATTTCTGAAAAATCATAGAGGAAAAAATAAATTAAAACCAACTAATTAAAGAAGTCAAATTAATCTGACACACGTTGTAATTTAAAGTGAAACATTAAACACAATCTCACTTTGAAACCAGGATTATGCTTCATTCAAAACCTTTCAAATGTAACCCAAAAACATGAACACAGAATCTGAAAATACCTTTTCTTCTTTCTTTTTTTTATACACAAAACTGAATGTTTCACATTTATGCTTTGGTCTAAGGAGGGCTTAGAAATATCTACTTTTATAATCAAAATATGTTTACATGTTATTTCTAATATGTAAAGGGGTGTTAAAATGCAGCCCATTTTAATCAGTTTAACACTGATGGCATTTTTCGGCTACATCTTTGTATTTTAAACCTCTGCAACAAGAACACTAGCATCAACATGCACTTCACTGAGCAAAATATTCTTTTCTTTCTCTTTTAGTTAACTATATACCAATACCCCATAACTGAATGATTGTTCAAAGCATCAAGACACAAACCAGGTTCCCGTTAAATCAGATCAATTTGATGAACATGAATGAACATTCAAAAACAGGATTTGACACAGGGGTGGGACTGTCTGGAATCTGACTGAAATACATGTTGATAGGAAGTGTTGTAAATAGACAGTGTTTAATGACCAAATTAAATTCCTACTCTAATGTGCCCAATATTGATCATTCTTTTATGCAGAGTACAACTTATCACAAACTAGACATCTGAATAAATTGCAACAGAAAACAAATATATTGCTATAGAGCTAAACTTTGCTATATGAATGGGCCATTTTCCCTCTTTTTCTGTACATGTTTGGCAGAGCAGGTAACAACAGCTGCCCTTTACTCTAGTACCACTTCTGCTTTAAAGAGCATGCAATTAAGAGACATTAAGAGAAGCTTGCATTTAACAATACTTTAGTGTGTATTATGACTGTTAAGATGCTCCTCGCACAACGATCATGACCAGGAAGTCCTCTTCTGTTTTGGCAAGAGCTTTCGCAGAAGAATCTAAGAACTGCTGAGAGAAATCACATGGTGGAAATGCGTGCAGGACGCCAGTGTTGTCCTTATCTCTACTGCCGCCGACGGGCAAACTGATGACCCCGGCAGCCTTTTTTTGCTTCAGGTACGAAACCAGGTTGCGGAGAGGCCTCTGTGTGGACGCTGCTGGGTCCGATGATGAAGTCTCCTCGGAGCTGCCTGGAACTGCCAGTAGAACCGCGTAGCCTCCTGGGCCTGCCACTTTGATGCGGCGAGACACCTCGTCGATCTTAGGCTGGTCTAGACGAAGCCGTTGTGTGATGCGCAGCTGAGAGACTTTTCCACCCGTGGTGCCGTCGATGATGAGGCTGGTGGCGACGCTCAGGTCCCCCTCCAGGATGTGCATGCTGGCTGGGAAGTTACTGTTCTTGAGGAGCAGCATGCCGTTCCAGGCCATGCTCAGCTTCCCCCCTGCATCCTGTTTTGAAGCTTGGTTGCTTTTAGAGCTGCTCTCAGATCTGTCCCTCTTGGATACACCTTTAGCTGAATCGCCCGCTTTGCGCTTTCGCTCTGCAGGGCTCGCGCTGATGCTGGACTCGGAGAGGCTGCTGTTGCTTTTCATGCGTTTCTCACCAGGAGCTCGGTCCAGGCTGCTGCGACTCTCTCGTGCTGGGGACACCCGGTCTGCTCTCGCTGGACGCTCAGAGTCGCTGAAACGTCCGTCTCGGCTGCTACCGCCTGGGCTGCCCTCAAGCGATGGGGGTCTGCGACGGCGGGCCGCCCACTCACTGCTGCTGTCAGGCGAACACTCCAGATGTCTGCCGTCCTCCATGAGCCGCCGTTTCCGTGCAGCGTCTCTGCCTGGCAGCTCTCGCTCCAGTGACCAGGCCTCTCGCCGTCGTTCACGCTCCAAGTGTTCGAGGGGCTCAAACGCAGGAGTTCGTACACGTTCACGAATTGTAGGTGCAGGCCATTCAGCCCCAGCATAGAGTTCTCTTTCTCTGAAGTGCAGTGGGGGAGGAGTCCGTTCTCTGACCCTGATGGCTTCAGGGGTGGCACGGTGAACGAAAGACTCAGCCATGATTTCATAATGTGGCAAAAGGGGGGGCTGCAAAAACTGTTGCTGGTAGCGATGCTCTGTGTCAGCAAAGTCCACTCTCAGCCTCCTGTCGGGACCACCAAGAGGAAATCCACGCATGTGTGTGCAGGCCGCCTGAGCAGCGTCCAGGCTTTCATACTGAATATAAGCCCAGGTGTCCCCTTTTCTGTAGTCTATAGTCCTAATAGTTCCAAAGCGGTCAAATTCCCGTGCTAATGCAGTCAGAGGCACCCAAGGGCCAAGACCACCCACCCATAGTCGTGTGGTGGGGGTGGCTTTACCATAGCCAATTTTGATGGGGTTTCGGCCCACAACCTTCCCAGACATGCTAATTTTAGCTCTGTGAGCCATGTCCAAGTTCTCAAATTTAAGAAAGCCATAGGTGCTGCTCTGGCCCCGAGTGGGTCTTTTGATGTCCACCTCAGTGATTGTCCCAAATCGTTCAAAAGCCCTCCTCAAATCGTTCTCAGTCACAGTAATATCCAAGTTACCCAGAAACAGTGTGCGGTTGGCTCTCTGGTCGTCCTCTGGAGAGATAAAGTCCTCCTCGCGGAAAGGAGCGGCTCGCTCTGCGATGTATGCGGGCCGCGCCCTCGCTTCATAAAAGGCAAATTCTCTTTCTCTTTCCAGCTCTCTGGGTAGAGGCGGGGGGGGGGGAGGAGGAAGCCGACCCAGAGCTAACTGCTGTAACCGGTAGTCCCTGTAGCCCAAGCCGGTTGGAGAGAGCGGCCTCTGAGTATGCAAATGTCTATGGCCTGCAACGACAGAGAAATGATCCTCCTTCACTGGAGAGCGACTCCTCCGCCTGTTCAAGTAAACTGCCTCGATTTTTAAAGGACGGTCGTAGAGCACCAGCCGGCCTCGTGCGTGCTTTGCCGCCCTGGCATCATCCGGTCTCCTAAAGTTGACGAATGCGATTCTCTCGTCATTCACTCGGCTGATTTTGACGCTCACGTCACCGAATTTTTTGAATTCATGAAAGAGGCCGTCCTCGATTTCTTCGTCACTCAGCTGCGAGCCGAGCTCGCTGATTTTTAAAGTTTTGTACTCACTTTCATTTGTGGGGAGCGGTGCGCGCGTTTCCCCGCGCGAGTTCGTGCGCGCCGCCGCCTCTAAGGACAGACTCGAGGCGTGATTTTTGCCGCTCGAGCTCGCAACGGGGCTCGTGTAACCGTGGTTATTACCAGTCCGACTGGATACATGTCCGTCAAAATCCCGTCCGTCTCTTTTATCTCCAAGCAGCCCCCGTCGTGCAGAGCCCCCGTCGCTTTTAGACGAACTATTGCCGTTGTTGCTTCCTCCGCCAGAATTCGAGATAACCCCCATTTTCTTACTGGTCGGATGGCTTCCTCCCCTGTCTCGTATATCATCCAAGGCCCTTGAACGTTTTTTCACCGGCGACCGCTCTTTCCCTTTCATGTTAGATGTCCTCTGGCTTCGCGCGCCTAACAAAACACTTTTTAACTGTAATGCTTCCGCAACGTCAACGAATTTACACGATAAACTGAATGATTGTTCAGTGTCCCTGCGGCAAAACAACCGCATACGCCATCTTGTCAAGACTAAAACATGACCCGCCCGTCGACTTTGATTGGTTTGAATCTCTAAGAAACGACAACGCTATTGGCTGTTTCGTCTGTCAATCTAAAGCGCTAGTACAGCGCCCAGTCTCGCTGTTCAGTGTACACCATTTTAGCTTTAAAAGCCAAATGTTTACTATCGCCACTTTATAAACAGAGGTGACATTTAACTAACCGTACCATTTAAGTAGTCTTTGAGGACATGTACTGTCAATATTATATCTGCATTATCAATATTTTATCTCCATAATCGTTTATCATCTTGATAAATCTACAAACCGTGATCTGTATATTTTTACTGTTAAACAGTGTTTAACTTTAGTTGATGCTAAGACTCTGAGTTTTGCCTACATTTCGTTTAAATTATGTACCGTGCAATCTTTATAAAACGCAAGTAATCCAAATAAATAAAACTGAAACATTCTCGTTGTGCACGTGATGTCCAACAGATGGTGGTGTTTGCCTTTCACAGAGGTGAACGGAAGGGTCACGTTAGAGTAAACGTGAAAACCAGCTTTTTAACCATGTCGGTCAGCGATGGATTAGAATTTTCAACGGGTTTTAGCCTAATAAATAACAAAAAATAAAATGTAAAAAAAATAATGCAGATCTCTTAATATATGCCCATGTCTGTAAAAAAATGTTATGTAAAAGAATATTGGCCTTAGATTTGTTAAAATTTATATGAAAACAATTTAGTGTTTTACAATTTGCATGTTTTAGCTTCACCATATTTTAACTGTTTGCAATTAAACGTTGTTGCAAATGATAATCCTTATGGGGTCATTTCTACTAGGCTATACAGTGACATTTGTGTCCCCAAGGCATTATATGGTACAAAATATTTTAAAATGCAATTTTAAAAATTCCTTAAAACTTGTCTGATGGGATTATCAGGATAAAAAGGTAAGCGCTCAAAATTAAATTACATTTTAAATAATTACTTAAAATTTCAGTGTAAGAAGCTGAATTGCCATGTCCCAGGTCATGTATTCTCATGTTCAGTTACAAATATAACTCAGAAAAATCTAATAACAAACTATACTTTTTATAGATTTTGTATTGTCATATATATATAAAACTATTTATTTTTAAACACCTTTTAAAAGATACAAGAATGTTCTGTAACGGGACATTTGGCATCTGTTAAATGTGAAAATTCTGTTAAAAAAAAAAAAAAAAAAAACTAAATCGTAAAATCCTGAGCTGGACCAGTATATTTTCATTTAACAAGTACTCCAACTGAAATGATAAAATCTTGGAAAATTAAAACATTTTTTAGGGACAGCACCCTGAAATGGCACAGAATAGTAGGAATGACCCTACGACCGTACACTTTAACTAATATAAAACATGGTTTATTTTCAATAGAGACCCTCAGGGACTGTTACAGTTTTTCTAATACAATTGTCATTTCTACAGAATCCTTTTTTTTTTAAATGAGTTGAAGAAAAATAGGAATTTATTTCTAGGACAACGAGTTGATCCGAAACTACATACAAAAAGTGCCAAAACTTCTCAAATGAGTGGTAGTAACACAAAGTACAATTATTTAAAAACTTTATCAATAAAGACATATACACATAAAACATTCATCCATGTTGATTAACCAGAGGAGAAATTGAACAGCCAGTGTGTTTTTTATTTGCTTAAATTTTACAAACTACAGTCAAAGTCACACACTTTCTTGAGTATTTGAGTAGGCTTCATATTTTGAAAGCATGTCCTACATATTATGAACATGTGTAGTACTGTTTGAACAATATAGGCCTACTAGATTAGCCATGTTTTAGTGTCACGTGCCCTACATCGTCAGTTACGTCACTTCACTGGCATTCACAGATTCTCTCCTGTTGCCTCATGGGATTGTCCCTTGGAAGCACATTGCAGAATCTCACCAAAAGAAGTAGGTCATCTGAATCCTTACTACAGCTATACTGAACTTCTTGCCACATACTGTTCTTCACCTACTAAAACATAATAAAGAATGTGATTTCAGATGCAGCCCTGGACATTACGAAACATATAGTTCACTCAAAATTGAAAATTATCATAATTTACTCACACTTAACTTGTCAAAAACCTGTTTAAGCCTTTGGAATCACTTTATTTTGATGGTCCCTTTAGCTCCTTTTGTTGACTGTAAGTTGCCAACTATTTTGAATTAGAATATTAGCAGACTATTTGCTTAGTATCTGCTGATACTGCTCCACCAACAGACACGCTCCTGCCTACAAGAAAAGTACGTCAACTTACACTAACCCCACCAATTCTCTAATAAAATTAGTTAGCATGTGGTTGCAATGTAACTTATTAACAAAATGTGTTATTGGGACCATCAAATTAAAGTGCTTTTTTCTATTTTGAGAAATGTTGTAAACCTGTAACCACTGACTTGCAGTATTGTATTTATTTTACCTGCTGCAAGTCACAGATTTAACATTTAAAATAATATTTTCCTTAGTGTTCAACAGAAAAAGGAAACTCAGATTGGTTTGGAACCACCAAACTAGGGTGAGTAAATTGTTCATTTTTGAGTGAACTATCGCTTTAACCTTGAGGCAATTTGTTTGAATCTTGTGTGAGTTTTTGATATACTCACATTTGACTTGTCCTCAAGTGGTTACAAAACTTTACTCGTTGAACACATAAGAAGATATTCAGAAGAATGTGAGAAGCCGGTAGCCTAACTTCAGTAGAACAGATAAATAGTTCGGAAAGTTAATGGTTACAAGTTTACAGCATTCTTCAAAATAGTTTTCTTGTATTCAAAAATCAAACAGTTTTGTGAAAAATGAAGCGTAAATAAAGTAAATAATGACAGACTTTTAAGTTTTGTGTGAACTATCGCTTTAAAACTTGAGATTTTGTAGTGTGTAGTTTTCTCTTGAGCGTCTGTCCTATCACCTACTCCTACTACAACATTTAGTAGGCCTATACTGTCATCTGTGCGCATTTTTCATCCCGCCAGTTTCATAGTCAGATCTATTTAGTAACGCTCATCTTGAACTGTACCTCTTTATCACATCCTTTAATCTGGGATTTAATCAGTTTGCATGTGTAGCTGGAGCTGGCTCCACTTTCCCGAAAGATCAGGCAGGAATTTGAAGCTGTGGGTGTGGAGAGAGAGTTTCTGTCCGTTTTCTTCTGTCCTCTATTGGAAACACATGTCAGCTCTCTCCAAAACACGGCACGGTCCGCTAAACTGGCACTTAATGCGATCCAGCGTTTCTGTCATCCTCTGTGCACAAAGGAAAGAAGCAGCACGATATTCTTGCCCCAAAGCGACTGTCGATCTGTTCCCATTTTGAGAATTAGGAAAACTAGAGAAGCTTTGAAAATCCTGTCAATGCAGCTTTTTTCATCTACAACAATTGCGTTTTATGTGTCGTCTAAATTAAGTGAATCACCCTGAAAAGAGTGGCTGGCAGGATTAAACCCAGATGGAGCTGAGTAACCCATCGCTGGGTCACAGAAGTGCCCCCCTCAAGGCTGTTTGGCACTTATCAACAGAGCACATTATCATCAGCGATTTCCCAAAGGATCGGGAATCCAAAACACATCAAACATGATCTGACATGAAGTTGTCTGAATTTTCAGGAGCTCCATTATAATTAATAGTCAGGGTCTAGTTTGATTGGTTATTGAGGCGCATGTGCTGACGAATGTTGTTCCTTCAACCCCAAAAACTCGGTGTCTGCAATACAGTTCAAGCTATATTTTGATTTTTTCCTCGAGACTTTTCGATTTTAACGGTAGCATTACATGTAAGTTGACTCATAATTCATTAGTGTTTGTGGTTCTGCCCTGCTGTCAGACCCCAGTCCTGCAGTTGACGGGCATGACAGAGGAAAACCTTGGAATCCATCAACAGTCCAGCAGCGAGGCCTCTGTGGTTACTTCAGTTGGTTTTGTATTAGCAGGGCTGTCGCATGCTGCTGATGTATCTAGTGACATTTGACAGCTTTTACAGCAAAACATACATTTAAAGGGACATATTATGGGTATGTCGTCTCGCCAACACAACATGTCTCATCTTACATGTAAGCGTTTTCTCTGTTGAAGGAGTTGGTGCAGAAAATATTGTTCTTGGGTTACAGTTGTATGAGATATTTGTGTGGAGCCTAAGCCTGAAAAAGAAAATCGCTGTTTTATTGAAACATATTCTGGATATTTCGGTTTAGAATTGGGAAACATGGATCATTTTAAATTTTAAATCTATAATAAAAGAAAAAATTACTACATTTAGTCATTTTAAATATTAAAAATGAAAAGTGGATGATTATTTTTTTTGACTTTTTTGGGAAAAATGAAAAGCAAAACATCATTTATTTGAAATACAATCTTTTGTAATTTTATCCTTTTATTTTGATCACTTTTGAGTGGTACATGTGTCCTTGATGAATTTAAAAAAGTACTAAAAGAAAAGTTATACTTTTTAATTGTAATTAATCATAGTTTGTGTCAAAATAAATTAACTCTTTGAACACTGATATTAATGAGTATTTCTTCACTAAATCAACATATTAAAATGACTTCTGACGAATCACGTAATAATGAAGGCTGAGAAATAATGATATTATAAATTCAGCGGTCATCAGTGGAGTCAAATACATTAAAATAAAAGTGTTATTTAAAATGGAAATCAAATGTTTTTCATTCTATTTTTATCAGCAATGAAATGCAGCATAAATTATTTATTTTAAAACCATTAAAACATTTTATTCTTCCAAAGTTTTGACCAGAAATGCATATAATGTATGATACTAACATATCTCTAACAATTACATTCATTCATTTCCTTTCGGCTTAGTCTCTATCACAGAGTTCAACACAGCAAAATGAACCGCCAACTTTTCTGGCATATGTTTTATACAGCGGATGCCACTCCAGAAACAACTCAGTATTGGGAAACACCCATAAACTCTCACACACGCACGCACGCACGCACGCACGCACGCACACACACACACACACACACACATACCAGCCAATTTAGTTAATTCAATTCACCAATAGTGCATGTCTTTGAACTGTGGGGGAAAGCAGAGCACCCAAAGGAAACCCATGCCAACAATGGAAGAACATGCAAACTCCACACAGAAATGCCAACTGGCCCAGCCTAAACTCGAACAAGCAACCTTCTTGCTGTGAGGCGACAGTGCTCACCACTGAGGCACCATACCGCCATTAGAAAAACTTATGAAATTTTAATAACAAAGATGCTTGCTTAAGCCCTGCCAATGTTTACCAGAAGCACAATTGAATTTGTTGTCTTTAGTCACCTCAGTGCACACAATTGGGGAATGTAAAATCATTTATTGACTGGACTAAATATACACACAAAATGGGGCTAAAACACAACATACACTCCAACTATGAGATTAACATTAAAAATATTTAAATAAACAAGTTGCACATCCTCTTTGGTAATTAACATTTACATGTTTTGCAATTTTTTCAACACAAGTTGTGTGCAAAGCCCATCCGCTTGTTAGGTCTGAGGTCACGTCAGTCTTTGGGTCCAAACATTCTATCAGATGCCAAAGCAAACAACAAATATTACATTTATAAGATTAAAGTTTGCTGTTTACAAAAACCTGATCACAGTGATGTTTATATGCTGGTCTAATCTCAGATGGTCAGACAGTGATTCATCTTTTATAAATGGTAAAAACATTGCTGTCTGGTATGACTGTAGAACATGATGACAAGTGAACACCAATATTTAGCTAAATGTTTGCTTTAATGTGTGATGTGACTAAACAGTGGTCCGTTGAGGGAGTTTTGTCAATTCAGATGAGTGGTGGTTTGGGCCCTGAAACAGTTTTCCATAGGTCGCAATTTAACAAGAGGATCATGGTTCAAAGAGATTCAACAAACTTAACTGAGATGCTTCCAAACAGATCAACACAAAAAATCCAGGCACGGGGCACACTGTGTCTTAAACCCCTGAAGCCTGTAAAAAAAGAAAGTTACACTGAATTTTTTAAAAAGTGTCTTTCAGTTGTGAATAAAGAGCCGTTCACACCAAGAAAAAGAACTATAATGATAACAATAAAGATTGAGTTCAGAGTTCACACCACAGCTATAACCATAACCATGTAGAAAAAGAGAAATGCTGGAAACATAAAAAAAAAAAAATTAATGATAAAACACTGACAGCCATTAGAGTCCATTTAAATAAAGACCAGCTCAAGCATTTAAATCAGCAGAGCTAAGGAGATGACTCTCTGATGGTATATCCTTTTACCCTTTGTTCACTCAAAAATATTCAATTCTGTTATTAATTATATTTACCCTCCTGTCATTCAAATCCCTTTGTTCATCTTCACCATTACAAAATGCAGATTTCCACATTAATTCATGTTGTCCCATTCATTCATGAATTCATTCATGCTGTCCCAACAAAATCGATTCAGTTAACTCTTTGGGACTGAAGCGGAAGTGAACTGAACATAAAACAATTAAGTTGTCCCCCCTCAAAAACATCAAGAATTGTGTTGTTACAGCTCAATTTGGTCCCACTTTATATAAAGTGTCCTTAACTACTATGTACTTGGATCAAAAGAAATAAAAGCAATGTATTTACTGTCCTTATAATGTATTTGAGAATACTTTAGGTGCTCTTGAGTTGGGATAGGGGTAGGGTTAAGGACAAGTTTGGTGGTATCGGTAGGTTTAAGGGTGGGTTAAGGTGTAAGGGATGATCAACAGTGTACTTACAAATGTAATTACAGAAATTAATTACTGATGTAATTACATAGTTATTTAATCAAGCATAAGTACAATGTAAAAACATGTATTTACACAATAAGTACATTGTAACGAATTATTAATTTCTGTGTAAGTACATATTAGTTAAGGCCACTTAATATAAAGTGGGACCCTCAATTTTAATAAGCAATTTGAACAAGCGGCAAATATCCTTTTTTAAGTGTTCAGAACACAAACTAAGAAACTTTAGAATAAATCTGAGAGCTGAATCGTCCTCCACAGACCGTAACGTTCCTGACTCGTTCAATGTCTAGAAAAAGAACCAAAAACATTGTCAAAACGTTGCTTGTCAGTATGCCTATTTACGAGAAGTGACATATTGCCATTAGAATCAACAGCGCAACACACAAGCATTGTATTGCCTGTAGTAGATCTGCACCCTGATCTGATATGGACGACACTGGCAAACAAAGTTGTTTTTACAGCTTATTTTGCCACACAAAAGGCTTCTTGGAGCTTCATATGATTACAGCTGAACCACTGAAGTCTCGTGGAATGTTTTGATGTGTTTTTGGTTCCTTTTCTGGACTTCGATCGTCTCGGGAACGTTGCTGTACATGGTGGACGAGAGAGCTCTCAGATTATATCTAAAATATTTTAATTTGTCTTCTGAAGATGAACGAAGGTCTCAGGGGGTTGAAATGACATGAGCATGAGTAATTAATAACAGAATTTTCATTTTTGGGTGAATTAACCCTTTAACACAATGAATATGAATAATATTATGGAAGTACAAGTACAAATTGTAGTATAAAACATAAAAGTACTTCATTCATACAGTGGTAGTTTTGATATTTTTGGGTTGCGTCCTTTGAAGCTACAGGGTTAAAAAATGTGTTGTTTTTATTTCATTATTATTATTATTATCCCTAGTTAGATCCACTAGAAATGCAGCATGTAAAGGCATCTACTGGTAGGGTACAAACAAGGGATGCTCAGATCAGGATTTTTGCAGCCGATACAGAGTTCCGATTCCTTATCATGGTGATTGGCTGATACAGAGTACTGATTCTGATGATTCTAATGCATGAAGCACATTTTCAGTGCAAGAATAAACTTAACCATTTAGTGGACATATCCTGGTCAGAAGCAACTTTACAGAACAAAATAGATAAAACATGTTTTAAAAATTGGCAAAAAAAAAAAAATCACTAATAAAGCAATTTGGAAACATTGCAAATCGTGGATGAAGAATTCAACATGTCTCAATGAAGTTTGGAGCGCAGAAGGAGTTAAAATGCACATCTATAAATCAATTACTTCTTTACTAATAGGAAATATGTCCATAAACTACTGCTTATCACAATACGTATATTACAATAAGTTATATTATTAAATATTCAAATTGAAAAGTGTGTTATTTTTTGTGTTTTTTCGCCCTATTATTTTCAGGCAGGATTTAATGAACTTGAAATATTATTGAAAACACAGAACATTCAGTTCTGATATGTAAAAAGCTTTCAGTTCTTATGTGTCCTCTGCTTGTAAACTCGTAAACAAACAATTGTGATCATCAGTCATGAAATGTGATTATCGGTCGATAGGATAGGAGCACCCCTAATACAAACCTGATATTTCAAATACAATCTCATGCCAATTGATAACTTTTTATTAAGTGTCTAATTATTATGAATTTGTACAATCTTATCTGTACATTTTAGTACAACATGCTCATCCACCAGTGAAGGTGTAGGGTTAAAAATCGTATGTTTTCAGGAGGTCCATTTTTTCAATGTCTGTTTTTTCCTCTTAGTGTCTTTGCAAAATGTAAAGCATTAATTGATCACAGACATACATTTTAACACTACGAACATCTTTGAAACACTAGCATAGCCAAAAAAAGGCACTCTGGGTGTGACATTTATTGCTGTAGTGCAAAAAATAAAAATTAAAAATACTTACCATTGATGTCACAGAATAGTCTTAGCAGTGTCTGAATTTTTAAAACAATATTTAAATTACTTTTGAATATTTTAGTTCTTACTTTTATTATCATTTTATATTTGAAGTGTTTTAAAATAGTTTAAATTATTGATATTATTATTATTATTATTATTATTACAGCCTACATGTTTTCTTTGTGAAATATGCACGCTATAAGGCCAAGCGTCTTTCATAATGTGATTATAAGTAAACAACAATATCCCAAATTTAGCAAAAATATAAAAGAACAAATCTTTTTTGTAGCTTTATGAGGTAACGCCATTGCTTTGAAACTGCAGCGCACGGCCTGCAAATAAACAGATCGTTATGGTTTGCTAGTGTAAACACAAACATGGTTATCGTTATACTTATTGTTATCGTTCTTGCTGTGAACGGCCTTTACCACTAGCATGGCGGTATGTGCACACATGCGAAGAGTTTGTTGGCTCAGTTAAATCATGGTATTCATCCGGTCATGTTGGCCAGGATAACAGGCTTCCGGGGTCTTTGGTTTTCATGCGCAGGGCCACCAGGCCAGAGGGCTTATAATCAGACTCGGGGCCAGCCTCGAAAGTGTGGGCCCCGAGGGATCCTGGGAAGCCGTGGAGAGAGTATATGCCGTTGATGCTGGGGTGGTGCGAAGGGTGATGGTGATGATGGTGGTGGTGATGGTGATGGCCGGGAGATGCAGACATGCCCATCAGTCCGGGTATATTTCCGTGAGGATGAGGGTAAGGGGACATACAGGATGAGGGCATGTTCTCTGTGCCCAGAACACAAGCACTGGACGCTCCGCCGGCGCCTGTGGCTCCTGCACCGCTCGGCCATAAACTGTTCTGCATCTGCGAACGAGACCAAAACAAAATCACATAGTATCTTAGAATTCATGCTAAATATAGAATATTATTGTGTTGAAATAACATAAACAAAAAATCAAAACTAATCTGAGGAAGGTATTTTCATTTTATTTGTATTATTTTTAATTATTTGGATAAAACATTTTTTTAAATGTGGTACAGCAAGGATGTTTTAGTTAATATAAATAATGAATTAACTAACAAGATCTAATAATGAGCAATTTAGCTGTTACTTTATTTATTTATCTATTCATTCATTTGTTTGTTTGTTTATTTATTTATTCTTAAGATATTAAAAAAACAACAACTGTTCACTGTTGGTTGATCTTGGCTCTGATCCATTACATAATACTGTATTAGCACATACACCTTTTGGATTTAATAATGTGCTGTTAAATATAGAAATGAGTATTAACCAAGATTAATACATTTATTACAAGTGTTTTCGTTGCTCTTTTATGCCAACTAATGTTATTCAATACTGACAAGTGAAACAGCTTGGTGTTAGTAAAAAATGTCGAAATAACCATGAACTATGATCAACAATTGCTTAAAATTGCTTTTCAGTTTTAATGTTAATTCATTTGGTAAACACACATTAACGAGTCCAAGTTCTTGTAAAATGTTAATATTCTATATATTTGATTATTAGTAATGTAATGCTGAAATTAACAAACAAACAAACAAATTAAGTAGCAAGCAATCAATCATATGTAAAACTAATGTAGTAATCTAATATTAACAAATGGAAGATTATTTTAAAGTGTTAATACTGTTTTTAATGAAGTATTACAAATTTGAAAAATTAGAATAACTAGGATAAATAAATGCTTTAGGTTTAATAAATAAATGCTAAATTCTAATGAATAATTTATAAATATTATTTATGTATAATTTATTTCAGATTAATACTTTTCTATTAAAAAATGATATGGTTTTAGACTGTGCCATTTTTTATATTGTCAATATGCTTGCATTCAGCTCAACCAAAGAAACTCCACTGTGTGTGTGTTGAAATACTAGACGAAGGCTCTCTGTGTGTTCGGTGTGTGTGTGTTTTAGTGTGTGTACCTGGTATGTGTCGGAGCGAGGGAGAAGGGAGATATCGTATGTAGCAGCAAAGTGGTTTCGCACCTCTTGCATCTTCCCGTAGCGCTCTCTTTTCCGCCATTTGGCCCGTCGGTTTTGGAACCACACCTGAAAAACAATACATTTATTAGGCTGAATTATGAATCGCAACTGTTTCCATTTCTTTTCAATGGATCGGGTAAATGAGCAATATTGAGGAAAGACACTGCATGTGTCAAAAGACAGTTTTCACCATGAGTTTAAATACAATTGAAGTCAAAATAATTAGCCCTCCTGTGATTTTTTTTTTTATTTATTTTTTTTTTCCTAAATTATGTTTAACAGAAAAAGGAATTTTTCACAGTATTTGCTGTTATATTTTTTCTTCTGAAGAAAGTCTTATTTGTTTTATTTCGGCTGGAATAAAAAACTTTTTTAAATTTTTAAAAAATATTTTTTAAGCTCAATATTATTAGCCCCCTTAAGCAAGATTTTTTGGATTGTCAACAGAACAAAACATCTTTATACAATAATTTGCATAATTACCCAAACTTGACTAATTAACCTAGCTAAGCCTTTAAATTGCACTTTAGGCTGAATACAAGTATCTTGAAAAACATCTGGTAAAATATAATGTATTGTCATCATGGCAAATATAAAAGATATATATATATATATATATATATATAAAAAATATATATATATATATATATATATATATAACTCGTTTTTAAAAATGTTATGTTTGAATATGCTAATGAGGTATTGCTTTATTAAATATGCACTAATTTGCATGCAGCTCGAGTACAAAAACTCTGAATATGGATGAATTCAGGTTCAAAATTTGTTTGATTTTGCCATTTTTGAGAAAAAGCTTTTACAGATCATTTTTAGGATCATATTTTAAAACACCTGAAAAGCCCCAAATCTTATGTGTCTTTTAAGTGACCATGTAGTGTCTCAACTTAATCATTTTGAAAGCATTTAAATCTGTAAATAAAAAAAATTATGAATTTGTTGCATCTTCAATTAAAGTGGTTGTCGTTTTCTTAACAGATGCTAATCATGATCTGACATCTAACAGACCTGAACTCTGGCCTCGGTGAGCTCTGTCCTCAGTGCCAGCTGTTCTCTTGCATACACATCTGGATAATGTGTCTTCTGAAAGACCTTCTCCAGCTCCTCCAGCTGAAAGGTGCTGAAAGTTGTCCGGTTTCGCCTCTTCTTATTTTTTCCTGAAAGGTCGATGGAGTCCGCGATGGAGTCTCCAGTCAAGCCATTGGACGCCTCTTTCAGTTTTCCACAACACTCTGAGTCCAGAGCGGGATAGCCAAGAGGCTTGGAGAGGGTTTTATCTCCTGCTGACAAAAACACAGAATGAGCGATGTTGTGTGCAGAGATACAGACTCAATTAATAACTAAATGCAGATCAGTGACTATTTGGTTTATAGACTCTAAAAATGGCTGGGTTAGTTCAACATTATAAATTTATGATTAAATGTGGACAAACCCAACCCCTGGGTATAGATTTCATATTTTATACCCAACTTTAACCCAATAATTGTGGTGGTCTAAAACCGTATGTAAATTTGGGTTGAATTGAGCATTTATTTTAAACAAATGATAATTTAAAATTAAAAATCATATTCTGAATATTTATTTTTTAAATGTAAAAAAAAAACAGTCAGCAAAAATGCTAAGAAACATTCTCCCCTCACCAAATGTATAAATATGGCCTTTACATAAGTGTGAGAAAACAGACACTTCAGATTTATTTTCTGTCCTCTAGATTTGGTTTTTATATGCAGATGATTGTAATTTGAGAAAGTGTGCAATTGTGTTTTATTTCAAAATCTAGCTACAGATTGACTTAAAATGTAAAATATTGGGAAAGTAGGTATTATATATAAAATATGTGTGCTATAGCCTATATAGATGTTTTTTTCTCATACAATAGCAAAACCAAGTGAGAATTGAAGTGTATTTTCCCCCAGAGGTGTATTATGTTTTATTATAGGCCTACAGTAAATTCAGTTAATATATAAACAGTTCATTATTTACGCCTGTTTTGCAAACAACCAAAGATTGTCCGAAATTTGGTGCGTCACGTTCAAAAATATTACCGACAGTTTGAGTATGAGAAAGTCACAAGCTCTTTTGAACGCTTTGCTTAAGTTAAACGTTTGCAAAATCAAATCTTAAAGGTGACCAACAATGATTTTTGGCGTAAGAAAATCTACTGTACTCACTCCGAAGCACTTTAAATAGTGACTTTGAGATCAGCACTTGCGTGTCATGAAGTCTGTCGGAACATACAGGCGACACGAAGCATTGAAAGAAAACATAAATGCATGGCGAGTGCATATCAAGTGTCTATATATCACAGTAAAGCATAACAAATTCGCTTTACAGCTCTCGCTTACCTCGAATTCTCCCGACATGTTGCCTAAAAACGAAACGGGCGATCCCCAACCTTATCGCATGGCCATACACTTACACACTTGAAGTGACCATGGCATCGACAATGGACTTGTGGAAGGTATTCAGGTTTTTATCTTCGATTGGAACGTTACTAAAATGTCGTCCATACCAAGTGTGCACTTTAAAGATATCAAAACGTCGAATTTCGCTGACGAGGTTTCTGTCTGAAGCGGTTCATTCCGCTGTGGCGATCCCTGACAAAAATCAGCCGAAGGACAGTGAGTGAGCGAGGGATTCTGTCCGACAGAGCTCCCTGATAAGCTTTAAATTACGCCTTTGCTTTTTTCCATTATTTTTAAAACAGCCTACAACATTAAACTAACTTTGTGCAGAGAATCACTTCCCTCTTCAAATATTCTGTCTCATATAGCCCACTTTAAAATGGAAAATAGCGCTCTGTCAGTAGAGCTTATTGTTTTGATTAAGCTTGAAATTTGAGATAGAATGGCTTGAGTTAAGAATGAATGTTGCTCAAATGCTTGCTTGAATAATAAAAACGCATGTCATTACAAAATCCACAGCTGTTATGATGTGACAGGTTAAAAGGTTGTAAGAAGTGGAAGAATTTTGACAAAACAAAAAAAGATCCTTTAAAATCATTATAATAATAAACATCATTCAAACAGGACGTGTTTGCTTTTCTCAGGAGAATATAAAGGATGGGAAGAGCTGTTTTTAAAAAAATACACCACAGAGCTTTAGCTTAAGGAGGGTGTTTTTCATGACTTCTTCAATCCAAAATACACTTAAAAAATAAAAGAACATTATTGGGTTCCCTGAAGAACCTTTTAGTGAACTGTTCTTAAAAAAAGTTCTTAGTGCAAAGAACATTTCAATACTCTATGTAATCTTTTGTGGGATGTTATGGCTCTTAAGGCAATAAAGAATATTATTTTTTTAGAGAGAAGACGATACCGTTTTTAATGCAATAATTGTATATTCTTTATTTTGAATGACAATGAATTTACACATAATTTTGTGACCCAAGGCCAAATTCTTAATATATACAAAACATTTAAAGATTTATTGTAATGACATTAATTGCATTTTAGTTTAATTTATCTGTTACACAAAGAGGATTTTCACAACAATGCTAGGAGAAAAAATATTGTGGGTTCCACAGAAAACATTTCAGTAAAGAGTTCCTAAAGAGCATTTTTATAATCTAAAAATCTTAAAGAACACTTGTGAAGCATTGAAAAGATTTCATGGATATTACATTTTGTTTGGCCATTAAATGATTACGGCTTTAAAAAGTAGAGTCACATAAATAGGGGAAAACATTTTGTTCTTGCAACATAATAAAAACAATTATTACTAAAAGATGGCTTGGAGATTCGGCTCATAATATTTTGGTAATGATAGTGCTGTTTGGTTTCCTCACAAGAACTCTGCTATAAGCCATTTGAATTTGAGTGAAAATGTAATTTAGATGTTTCTAGATATTAAAAACATCTGACCTTGGGTCATAAAATGTCCTCAGGCAGTTTGCTTTATAGCTCAATGTGTCTTTTCTGCTCAGTAATTACAAGTAGCAGAAATGAATTATGGCTCTGTCCAACTTAATTTTCACCAAAACAGAGGAAACCATTTATTAGAGCTACAAATTTGTAAAGCACATTATATCTGATCTCATGCATTAGTCCGGGAACTAAATAAAATAGCAGGGTTAGCTGTTTTTAGAAACAACTAAACTCTTTTAGGAAAAGAGGATATTTGATATAATTAGCCATTTTCAATTTTACTTGAGATCAAGATGTCTACATTTGTCTTCAAAAAAGAAAGAAAGAAAAAGAATAGAAATAAAAAAAAATGTCTAAAATAAATTAAGTGCAATGATGTATCAGAAACAGATTCCAGACCCTGGCCCTATATGAGCAGGAATAGCATTTAAGCCGGAAGAAATAAATATAAAGGATGAGCAAACACTTTTTTTAAATGGCCTCTATATTACAGTGCCTGCATTCAGAAATGTTTTATTTTTCTGACCAATCAATTTTAAATGATATTTGTTAGACACGCCCCCATAAAGTGAGGTTCCCAATTAAAACCTAGAAGACCATCTGGCTGAACAGATCTCCTGATCTTAAAATAAACAAAGTTATCTCAGAGCTTAAAAAGCTCCAAGCTGTAAATTAAATAAAGATTATTAAATTAAGAAAATACCATTTTAAGATTAGATGTTTAATTGAGTGTGTTGCAAGTTTTTAAAATTTATTTGAGAATTTCAGTGAAAATATCGATTAGGAGTCAATGTTCATTATTAGAATATGAATAGACAAGGCATTTAAGAGGAAACAAGACGAACTGCCAGTCTTTTAAAAGCGCTGACAAAAAATGGTGACAGTTTTGAATGCTGTTATCTAAATATTGTTTCTTCACATTTGGCCTATACACGCGATATTTCATATTCATGGCTATACTCTAATAGGAGACTTGCGATTGAAGTAGGCCTGATACGTTCCTAACGAAGAAAGAAACGTAAAAATCAGCACGTTTGAAGGCCATTCGCCCTCCTGTTTAAATACTTATACATAATAGCCTACTTAAACTTTGTTTAAAACTGTGTTTTATTTATGTACTTTATCTTTATTCAGGAAAATAGAGAGAACAATTCGCGCTATTGCGAAGAGGCCTGGACTTGGACCTTAAAACAGGCATTTTTTTGCCTGAAATATCAGTCAAAAACTTACTTGGGGTAAATGATTATTTTTAAGACAAAAATAATGTAGGTTTAAACAGAGAAATATTGTCTGTTTCCTGATTATTTGAGATTGGTTGCCTTTACACGCTTCAAAATATAATTAGAAAAGAGTCTAATAGAATCAGTAGCAAATGTAAAAAAATAGGCTAATAAAAACTGTTAAATCTATAATTTACCAAGAAAATTATCCAATTTCTTCAAAACAACTTAAAAACTCAGCAGAGCCAAAATGATTCTGTGCTGAACATATATTTTTAAAGAAAACTATATTATTTGAAAGTTTGCATTTTCTTTAGTCTATATTTTATCCTGTTTTTCGCCTTTATCGGTCATGTTCTTGAGATATGTCTATTTGCTATTAATAATTGAAGATGTTAACATATGCTTGTTTAAAAGCTAACAAAGACGACCGTATAGATAACAAAATACATATACATGTAAATAGGTCCAATGGCATATTGAATATAGGCCATTCTTAAGTGCAGCCAGATGAACTAATAGAACAAATAGGCTACAATGTTTGGTGGTTACGTTATATTAAGGAAACAGTAAATTCAGTTTATGTAAAAGTTTACATGAAAAAAATGGTCAAATATGGCCTTTCAAATAAAATTAATATTAGTTATTTTAACTTTAATAGAGAATTTAGAATTATTATTATTACTTTTACTAAAGTCAATATTATTTAAAATAAATTCAAATTTTTTAAATCCATTGAACAGATTTTCACTCACCATCGGAATTAGTCTCATAAAATGACGAGTTTTTCTCGGTAATCGGAGGTTTTTGGTCCTGGTTTATATTCTCCAAATATTTTGTATGTTTTCCAGGCGAGGCGCGAGGAGTTGTGCTGCTGACGCCGTGCGTAAAGTCCGCGGAGCCACCGTCAGCGTAGCGTCCCATAAAAAACTCATGCCGATGCGCAAGAGCAAGATGAGGAGACTTTTGGAGGTCGTCGCATTGAAAGAAAGAGCTTGAATTATGCTCCAAACCCGGTGAACTCTCCGGCGTGATCCTATTCGGAGGCGAAGAGAAAGACAAACAGCTCTCGGTCTCCATCACCTCGTCCCGAGCGCGAGAGCGAAAAAAGTGGACTAAGATGCTATTTACAAAGGACAAGTTCGTGTATAAACGAGCGAGATGGTGATTTTTTTCCCTCACCACTTTATTTCAAGTGGGTGGGATTTAGAGGATCAGAAACAAAGAGCCGTGAACTGGGAGAGAGAGTGAGACACCGGTCTGATTCAATACGCCCAGAAATCAATCACGTGCGGCTCCTGTCAATTAACCGTTTACCTCCGAAACGTTTCTCTTAATAAAACGAGATTGTAATGAGTGATAGGAAAATGGGATTGAGTCGAATAATTAAGCCTAGCTCAGCCCTTATAACTTTAAATTACCCGAAGTAGCCTACTGCATCCAGATTTCATGGGTTTTGATTCGGAGACATTTACGCACAAAGCTGCCTGCATGCAGTCGCTGTCAGAAATCAATCAAAATGGGGATCAACACAATTAAAGCGCACTGGCTGTATAAATGCGCTGAATTAATCTGATTATGATAAATCCATCTGAATAAAGAGCCGATGACCAAATTAGGCCCAAGACATTTATGGGACTGTGACTACACAAATAAAGACTGTTGATATATGTAATTATGGATATATGAAAAAAATATACATTTTCCTGTGCGTTAGTGAACTTAAGATGAAGGTAACCAGTTCTAGGCACAGCTGTAAATACTGTCAAAATGCTAGCAAAATATAAATAAATTATTGTAATTGGGTTTACAAAAGAAAGAAAGAAAGAAAGAAAGAAAGAAAGAAAGAAAGAAAGAAAGAAAGAAAGAAAGAAAGAAAGAAAGAAAGAAAGAAAGACCCGTGAAAAAGTAGATAGACGCTACCGCTGGTTGAGATTTTATGAAAACATGAATGCTCCAAGCTAAAGTATCTATTTAAACTAGGACAGTCATGCACAAATCAGCAAGTGATAGCTATAGGCATAGGCCTCTTCAATTGTTAACATTTGAAGTATAACAAAACCTCTCAAAGTTATCTTAAAAACTATTGAACACCCATTTTTGTATGTGTGTGTAATAAATTAAATACTAATATTTTTTTTTCTTCTGGAGAAAGTCTTTTTTTTCTTTTATTTTGGCATAAAATAAAAGCAGTTTTTAATTTTCTAAAAAACACTTTGCGTTCAAAATTATTAGCCCCTTAAAGCCATTTTTATCGATACAAACCATCGTTATATAATAACTTGCCTAATTACCCTAACCTGCATAGTTAACCTAATTAACCTAGTTAAGCCTTTAAATGTCACTTTAAGCTGTATAGATGTGTCTTGAAAAATATCTAGTCAAATATTATTTACTGTCATTATTGCAAAGATAAAATAAATCAGTTATCAGAAATGAGTTATTAAAACTATTATGTTCAGAAATGAGAAAAAAATCTCTCAGTTAAACAGAAATTGAGGAGAAAAATAAACAGGGGGGCTAATAATTCTGACTTCAACTGTATA
>CAIGQQ010026963.1:4443360-4461065 GCA_903798035.1 Danio albolineatus
CAAATTGACTTCTAACTTATAACGCGGAGAAAACAGAAAGCATATACCTAAAGCATTTAACAAAATTGTAATGAATCATTAATAATTTATTATTGCATTAGTTTTAAATTAAGCAAAGTTTTGTTGTTATCCAGATGCATCCAACATCGCCGGGAAAAGAAGTAAAAAATCTCTTTCCAAATATTTGGGTGAAATTGCATGAGTTTGGATCAAAGAAATTTAAACCTGCTGATATTGACGTGGAAGCTCGAATCTCTGCAATTGATCTCTAAACAGAGAGCACTTAAATTGCTCGCGCTGCTCTCCGAGATGTCTAACAGTTTTTTGAATATCAATAAGGCCGCATGGAGCCAACCTGACGGACAAGTGTGTAAACATCCAGTCCATTTGCTTCGGTCAACCCACATAAGCAGCGTTTCATTCGATGATGAATTCACCAAGCAAACAGAGTTTTGGAATACGAAGGAGATCATATCACTTCCTATGACAAGAATAAGATGTTTTGTTGCACTCAAAACAGCATCTTTTGAAAACTAAAAACATTCTCGAATTCTTCGTCAAACTAAACATTAACCTCATATTATTGCACACATTTACCAAAGCCATATTATTTGAAAGTCACTTACTTGAGTTTGTTTATAGCTATAAAAAGGACATCATTTTAAGGGGCATGGAGAATAAATTATGTTTGTTACAAATAAGAAGAACTGAAAAAAATAATTGAATTTGCAAAAACCCTAGAGCAAATAGCTAACATTTAGCCATGCAAAGACAAGATGAAAAAGAGGGGATAAAAACGCCGTCGTTTCATCGCAGTGATCCTAAATGCCATCAGAAGGATCCCGTTAATTACCGAAAAGAAGCTAATCAGAAGGACATGACCGGCCTGCCGCTCGTGGTTGTAGTGGCATGTTTGTAACCCAATTAATGAAGAACATGACTTGGATTAGGATGTTGTGGGTGCTCTGGGAACATAGGCGAAAACTGGAGACCCTCGGAATAGGACCACCACATCCTGCTGTAAAAATTACAACGATCACTGAAGATGTACAGAGAAAATGATAGATGCACAGGCATGCAAACTGCGGATTAACTCAAGTGCGCTTTTAGGTAGGCTATGTCAAAAATACTTTGTTAAATTACAGATTAATGTCAAAAACGTGTGAAATATATACATTTAAACTTTTCCCCATATCTCACATACTCTTTGAACTCTCTTTGATGAAAAAAAAATGTAATGGATTTTTGAAAATCATTAGAAAAAACGGGTCACATTTTCATCCAAAAATTTAGGTTCATATAATGGAAAAAATGCTAATAGTTGAAAACTGTTATGACTATAAAACTAATTTGGATGCAAATTAGGTTGAGGAAATGTGGAGCAGCTAAAAGACAATTCTAAAACACATCACATGAAATTCAGTGAGAGAATGTGTGTTTATATTATAATAAATGCAGACAACTAGGGAAAGTTTTTACAACTGCTGCCAAAACAGCAAATTAAACTCCTATTAAAATAATGTTGTCAATTTCAATCTCCAGACTCCAATATCATAATATTTATAAAACAAGTAAAGTAGAACAAGAGTTACATGTATTTAAAATATGTAATTTCCCCAGGCAACCCCTGATAAAGAAAAGAGAAAGCCAAAAGAAAGTAAGAATATGTCAAGTTTATCATAGGGTGTTCAATGGCATTTTGCTTGAACATCCTAACTTTTCTATAAAGGTTTCTTTATAATGTTCAATAGCTTTTCGTACTATATGGAAGTTAGTGGGGACCAGCGACCAGTTTCGTGACCCACATTCTAACAGGTTTGGAATAAGGTTGAATATATGATGACAGAATTTAGATTTGTGGACGAACTGTTCCTTTAAACATTGTTCCTACCTAATTTAAACTATATTAAAAAATATTTACTGGAGTAAAAGTGTAACACCATTCTCCCATTCTCTGTGTACTTCAACATGTCTTTGTTAATGTGAATTCAGTGGATGCAGTTCACTCTGGACACTTTTCTTGTGTGTGATCCAGAAGCCTCAGCCAAGTTTTGTGATTCTGGCTCAGGGTTAAATGGCTGAAATCCCACGGAGAACATTTCAACTCTAGCCTGAAGTGATGGTGTGTTCTTGAAATAAAAAACCCAGTGGAGAAAATGTACTCCAGAAGACACGTTTGGAGAAAATATCAACTTTAAGTTGGCTGGATGGCCTCAGGAACCAGCGCTCTTAACTTTGGTGTTGACAGAATTGGCAACATGCACAACCACAGCCATATCATTTGCATCTGCAGGAAAGCAAAGAGTTGATGCTCTCCTCTACTTCAATAGCTTGCTGTTATCATTAAAAGATGACAACCGGCCATACAGAAAAGAATATGGCCCCTATTTCTCAACTGAACAGAGAAGCAGACATTTTAGAGCACAGAAAATAAATGAAGAAAATGGACTGCATGTGACTGACTGGTTTACCCCTCCTAGAATTCCAATTATAATGTAAACTCTTTACAAGTAAATTGGCTTTATTGGCATCAATGGTTCATTGAAGAACCTTTAACATCCATAGAACCTTTTCACTCATAAAAAGGCCATTATTTTTCTAAAGGACCTGAAAATTTGCTAAAAGTTGGCAACACTGTGTCATAGTCAATGACAACTGATGCCACATCTGGGATGCTTTACAGCATCCTGACTAAAGGATTGTCCTCAGCCGTCTCCATCACATCTTGACCAATAGGAACACAGACACTCTTCTGTATACATCTTCCAAACACTGTGAAACAGATGAGAGACAATCTCTGGTATATAATACTGGTGCACTGTCAAAATATATGTTAGTTAACTGTTTCTCTTATTTTGTTATTCATGCATGTTTATGCTTCCAAATTGCAGTATGAATCTTGATTGTTCTGATCATTTATTGATGTTGAAAAGTTTGTTGACATTTTTTGTTCTTTGAAATGATTTATTGTCTGGGTTTAGTCAATTATGTAATGAACCAAGTAATGAACTACAATTTCTTATATAATAAACCTTTTCCTTGACTACATTTCTTTGACTTCTAAAAATTTGACTTCTTTTTAAACAGCAGGTTGAAATTATTCTAATCAAAATTTGCTAGATTAGACTTTAAGTATACCTCAATCATAGGATTCAAAATATATATAGATAGACATGCTAGAAAATGATGTTGGTATTATTGGAACTGCATTGGCTCGGTTTAAGGAATGAGAACATTTACAATTTGTATCAGTAAAAAAAAAAGAGGCATATTATGTATCGGGTGCGCACTGTGCCTCGCAAGGCTTAGTTCTTGGTACCTTGCTTTTTACATATACAGTATGCAAGGCGATATCATTAAAAGCAGAGTTTGTTTCCATTTTTATGCCGATGATACCCAATTCTGTATCTCCTCATAATGCAGAAATTCACAAAAATGATCTTAAAAATCGAATGACTAATAACCTTTTATTAATAAATTCAGAAAGAAACAACTCTCATGCAAAAACCAAGAATACTACCTAACACTTGATGTTTGGTTAAAGTCCTCCACATCAGTCAGTACACTTAAAAAAAAACACAGTATTCAAAAAGTAGAAGGCAAGAAGTAACTGTACAGCCTACAAGTTCTGTTGGGATTCTCAAGTGGGCATCTAATGGACAATTTACTGTCCCATGAGGCCACTGGAGAGAATTTCTGAATGGAAGTGAAGTAAACACAACTAACAGGTATCATGTGATAATGAATGAATAATTCATTAATTCATTTATTCATTCATTTTCCTTCAGCGAAGTCCTTTTATTCGTTAGGGGTCACCACAGCGAAATGAAATGCCAATGTTTTACACAGCGGATACACTTCCAACTGCAACCTAGAACTGGGAAATACCTATACACTCTCTCATTCACAGACATACACTATGGCCAATTTAGTTTAATCAGTTCACCTATAGTGCATGTCTTTGGACTGTGAGGGAAACCAGAGCACCCGGAGGAAACCCACCCGAACCAAGGGAGAACATGCAAACTCCACACAGAAATGCCTTGCTGTGAGGCGACAGTGCTAACCACTGAGCCACCGTGTCATCCTAAATGGATTCAATAGAAGCCATATCAAATTGAAGGACAAAATCATCCAGTTACTTTCACATCGAGTATGAAGGCAAAATCTTTTTTTTCTTTCAAATAAAAGAACACTGGTGTAGAAACATAATTATATAATTGGCATCTGTTATTCCACACTGCATTAGAAATGTGGTCATCCCATTCACAAAAGACTCTGAACATCTAAACCCCAGTCACCAAAACACTTCAGACTATAGATTAGGAGGAAGCACTGATTTCTGGCCAGCTGTAGATCTCCAGCGGCTCTTTGGGTTTCTGGTAAGTCATCAAACGTTTGACCCTCGCTCCTCCGCGTGCTGTGGCTTTGTGGCCACTCTTGTTTCCTGAACCTAAGGCTGCTGAACCTGTCCCTGGCATGACCTCACACAGGAAATCAGTCCAGTCTGTGGCTCCCAGTCTCTCTTTCCACTTTCTTCCTCTCCATTTCATCCATTTTCGAACATGTGACCCGTCTGAGACCTTCAAATCGCACAGTGCACGACCTACTGTACTACCGTCATCTCTCTGTCACTGTTCTACTTTTATTATGAGAAAGAAATAAACTTGAATCCATCAAACATGGGGGTCTGATATGGTTTTTAAATTGAGAATACCTTGCAAAATACACTCTCAGAAAAATAAAACTAAAAATTGAGTTGAATACAATTAAGTTTACAGGTCATTTTAACTTTCATTACATTAAACTGACTTTCAACATCAAGTCAAAACTGGTTTATCTTGAAATAAAGATATTTAATAAAAAGAGTTGAAATATGCTAACATAAAAATGTTGTCACACTTCATATCATTTTATTGTGAATGTATTAATAGTGTGCAATAAGAAAACAAGAAGCGGAATTGTTAATAAATTGTATATAATATTATATCATTATATTTAAAAACATTATAATAATTAATAACATTTTCTAAATAATTTACTAGTGCTCACCAAGGATATTCATTCATTCATTTTCTTTTCGGCTTAGTCCCTATATTATTCCGGGGTCGCCACAGCGGAATGAACCGCCAACTTATCCAGCATTTGTTTTACGCAGCGGATGCCCTTCCAGCCACAACCCATCTCTGGGAAACACATCCATATATTCTCATTCACACACATACACTATGGACAATTTAGCTTACCCATTTTACCTGTACCGCATGTCTTTGGACTGAGGGGGAAACCAGAGCACCCGGAGGAAACCCACGCAACCACGGGGAGAACATGCAAACTCCACACAGAAATTCCAACTGGCCCAGCCGGGGATCGAACCAGCAACCTTCTTGCTGTGAGGCGAACGTGCTACTCACTACGCCACCGTGGCGCCCCTCACCAAGGATATATTTGATCAAATTCAATAAAAACAGTAATATTATGGTAAATATTATGAACTATTACTATTTTAAAACTATTTGAAAAAACACGATTTGTGGAATTCTAAAACAATCAACATTAAACTATACCTAGAGACTTTTTAGTTTATAATAATCAGGATGTCCATGAGGCATCAGTCGTGTTTAAACAGGGAGACCTTCTGTGCTTTTAACAATCTGATTCACACAATCTGATCATGTGTGGAGGTCTTTATCATTCCAGCCTACAGGTTTGAATTGGAGTATGTGGAGGGGAAGGGGCAGTAATTGAATTATGTGCCCTGCATGCAGGGAGATGATCCCATATAAAGAGGATGGATTTTCCTCTGAGGGCTCTTTCTGTCTCTTCCTCTCCCTCCGTCCAGCTGAAGCCGAAGCTCTGATTGACAGCTGCCGACCTCTGGGTCATAACACATGACAAAGAGAGTCTGGGAAGCGGGAGTTTGTTTCAGAGAAGCACTCAAGAAGGGCCGGTCTCTCTCTCTCTCTCCCTCTCTCTCTGTGTATGGAGGACACTGGGAAAGAGCAGACTGAGTGTCCCTCAAACGACCCCACGCAATTTTGAAGCCTTTCCAGAGTGCTTTAGAAGACTGAGAAATGACTACATTAGAGGTGAGATATAAATGCAGGGACGATGTTCAGAGTCAATAAAAAGAAAAAACTTTTATTGCTAAAATGTGTCTAAAGGAATTTTAAGAACCTCTTCATATCCTTAATAAAATCTCTGCTAGTAATATATTATTATCTTATTCAGGTTAGAGATACCAAACTGAATTAACATCAGTCAGAAAAAAATGAAACTGAGATATAAAGCAACTGGTTTATCCAGCTTTTGTCTAATGATTTTTTTTCGCTTGCTTGCTGTTCTTTTGTCCTGTTTCACTGTCATTTTCTTGTTATCAAAATCTAAACATGGCATCGCGTCTTTAAGAACTACCTATAAAATCTATAAAGAATTGAACTTAAGTTGGGGTAGGCTAATAGGAAATAGGAAATAAAGAACCCAATGCTCACACACAAGCAATGCATTCTGGGAAATGAAGTGTTTCTTCACTCTTGTACCAAATTTCATTCAGGTTATATAATGCAGTAGCCTGAAGAATTTTAATTTAATTTAATTTAATTTAACTGATACTTTTCTCGGCAAAAAGTTTACTTGAGTTATATCAAGAACTTTACATTTAAATTGATTTTACTATTGATTTTACTTATTTCTAATTAAATTAGGCCTAAGCTCATCTGCTCAACACATAAATCATGGGGGCCGATTCCCAGCAAATACTTTGATAAAGATACAGCGACTACTTTGATTCAGTGCTTTGAAATTGATAAAGCGCATGCCTTGAGCCCAAGTTGAACACCAAAGTTCATGAATGATCCGTGCGTGTCTGGAATAATTACAAATACAGCAACGTCCTGACGTCTGACAGGTTTTAAACGGCTATTTAAACACGTCATTTTGCTTCTCGGCTCCGCATAGGATATATTTGAATGGCGGTTGTCAAATTGTCATATTGACAAGCTGAATTTTTCAGGAGTTAAAATTCGTTTATAGAAAGTGGTTGTCATTGTCAAAATAATAATAATAATAATAATAATAATAATAATAATAATAAATGTTTAGAGAACAGGATTAAACGCAAATGGATCTGACAACAAAATTTACTCCAGTGTGTACGCGGCCTTCAGCTTTGAATTAAAAATACATCTGCATTGTTTGCTCATTCAGAATTTAGACATTATCAATTAAATTCTGTCTTTTTTGCCATTTTATTTGGCCTATCTATCCATAAGCACACAACAAAACAGCCTATACAAGCAAGAGAGTAGACTACACTCGTTCATATGGCTATCATTCCTATTAATAGCTGAGTGACTCTAATCGGCGACATACCGATAGTAACTCGCTTTCCTCATCTCTGACTGCAGGAATCCGTAAACAGGCTCCTCGGTGAAGCCATCTGGGTATCAGTTGACCTGCTGCCGTTGACGCACGCCACAGCTAAAAAATAAATAATCTCTAAATGTGTTTATACTAAATGGGGGAGTTGGTGGCAGAGAGTCTCTGTGACCTGTGGCTCTGATTCAATTAAAGGTGCTCACACAATGACCATGAAGAAGTTTCTGAAGTTCAGATTCTCAGCCATGGGATTTTCATTAGCTGCAGCCCGAGGCAGGGTCTTTCTCCTCAGATATGGACAAATCTGGAGAGTTGGCCAAGCATCCTATTTTACCTCTCTTCTGTCCCACGTATGGGAAGCCAAAACATTCCTTAAGCACCCCGTCTCTCTAAATGTAATTGTTCTGGTATGCAATTTGCACCGCCTTTTGCCCTAAATCCATAGTCCTGTCAAACATGTTATTCTAGGTTTATTCTAATGATATTTTCATTTTTAGTAATTTCAGAATTCCAGGCTGATATCTTTTTTCTTTGGATAACGAGAAGAAAGTCAAGATATTTTGACGATTGGATTTTTTTCTGCACACCAATTCTTTTAGGATTTGTCATGGACATTTTGCTCTGAGAAAGTCGCTGCTGCCCTACGCATAACAAGTAGTACAAAGACAAAAATGTTTTTGATAATGCCAGAAATAGCACCATGAAATTTCTGTGAACTAAAAACACCAACAATTCACAGTCTTGTGCATGTTTTGGCATTGGCATCATTCATTCCTTCCCGAAATTTGTTTTCCAATAAATAAAACAGAGCCTAATTTTCGACACAAGCATTGTGGCTGTTCATGAGTCATGCGTGCGCGGGACAGAAAGAGCCCTTTTAAACTGTCACCGAAAAACGGATGAGCGGTCGTGTCTCTTCAAAGCTTGTAGTTAAACCCATGCCAACTTTCTGTCTTTTCCGTAGAAGTTACCAGCAACTCTAAAAAGACGGCCAATAATAGATTTGTCTGTTCGTGAATTAACAATTATCTCCACTGTCACATTTCAAATAGCCTACAATTCAGAAAACGTTGAGCAGAACAAATTAGGCAAAGACATAATTCTGCGAGCTAGAAATTATATGTAGCTATGTTGTTAATAAATATATATTTCAAATATATAAATAATCACAGACATTACTCTTTTAGCACTTGCTTTAAAATAAGGTCTTAATTTATATCTAGTCCTATATCATCTTACACATAAAAAACCTGTAGAGTTAAAACTAAATATATTAATGCATTGTGAACAAGCATGTTTGCTAATTTTTTATCTAAAAGAAAAGCTGAGAAATTGTTCAGTGTAAGTTAATGTTTTATCTGACGTTAAATCGGACACTTATGTAGAGAAATCATACACCGCATCGTATTTTAGGACGTTTACATCAATGTATTAGGCGACTACAATCAATACACATTTTTCGTGAAAATGAAAGAAACTGCAGGAAACTCAAAAACTATTCGTGAAAATAATGCAGGTGATTAAGCTGAGATTTTATGACATATAACATAATTTGTCTTGATAGTAGAATATTACTTGTTTTATAAGCTATTGTAATTGCTGAAATAAAAAAGTCGACAAAAGATATAGCCTATCTAACAGATATGATTTGATAATGATTATCATAAGAGCAAAATATTAATCGAAATGATGTTTTACAAATTTCAGCTGGACTCATTGTGATCCTCTGGTGCAAAGGCAAATGCTCACCTTTCACTGGAATCAGGCACTTGAAAGCAATGGTATCAGGCCCCGATGTTCTTTGACCGGCCTAGAGACACTGGACGGGACGATGATTCGGCAGATTTTGGGAGGAGGTGGAGGATTTAAGAGCTGTCTGTCTCAAACCACGGTTTACTGGGAGAGAAGATGAGTCCACATAAACATTAGGCTAGTGTTATGCTTTCAAGCCCTTTGAAATAATATCTGAATGTATATTCATATATTCGCTGAATGTACATCATTTTTATTTAGTTGTTATTTTCATATTTTATCTTAGTAATTTTGTCTGCGGTGTTCGCTAAGTTGGTTACAATCTATAACAACATAAAACACAAAACCTTAAATATTTCAATGAATTAATTCCCCCAGTTTGCATTTACTGATAACATAAATTTGTAAAAGAAAAGAAAAACCTTAAAGGTATTTTCAGGTAAAAATGAAAACAATATATATTTTTTCCCGGAGTCACAAACTACCCATTAACAAATTAAAATAAATATCAAAACAAAGCCATTTAATTACAAAATAGATAACAAAAGCTGTTCCAGCTGACTATAACTTATATTTATGTGAATTTGTGAATATATATTTCCCTATATTTATCATGAATTTTCAGCTGACAGTAATTTCCATGCCAAGGTATTTATTTAAACATTTCAAATTACTATGTAATAATATATTTTGGGAATAAATGTGAGGAAACAAAATAACACAAATAACAAAAATGTGTCACAAGCTGATTTTCTTCAGCTTATAAAAAAACATGAAAATCTATCTACTTTTGTTTATTTGTAAATTGTTGGGGGGTGGATCAGTCAATATTTTAAGCCACATGAATTATCTTCATTCATATTTATATTACAATTTTTCCTTATTGTCTGATTCTGATGAAATAAGTGTGCTGGGATGAGACGTAGTGGTCATGAAGAAAATAAAAGTGGAGGAACCTTGTTGACCATGATTTTTACTTTCATTGCTGGCTGTCTTCACACTGTAAAAAGCCATTACTTTACTTAATAGTAAAGTCAAAATAGTAAACTCACTGTCTAACTTTTACCCGAGAAAAGTGAGTAAATCTGCTGCCCTAGAAGTGATAAGTTAACTTTACTTATGAAAAGCAGTAAACCTGTTGTATCTTTGAAAAGTTAATTCTTTTTTTTATCTTCATGCACATATATCAACTGTGGTGACCTCTTATAAGCTGAATGAAAGAGAGTGAGTGAGTGAGTAAATAATTTAGCACAAGTGAGAGAGTTGAGAAAGTGAGTGAGTACAATTTTAGACGCATCAGTGAGCACAATTTTAAGGCAAGGGGCTTACTCAATTTTGATTGAAGTCAACTTATCACTTTAAAAGCAAAGGATTTACATATATTTTAATATTTTAATTATAATATTTTTTATAATATTATAATTGTTTTCTGTGTAACTAGCATGTTAAAGCACAGAGCATACTTTTAAAAAAGATGTACAGTGCACAGTCATTCAAAGTACAGGACTTCTCCAGTTGATAGTGTGTATAGACAAAAAGAAAGATCCATGTTTGTTCAATGTCTGCAATATTTCTCACCAGACATTATTAGCAGTAAAAATATCTTTGCACTTAGTTAAAATAAAGATGCAGTTATAACCCTATCACAACAGTTTTTGTATGGGTTTAACTTATTTTGAGAAAATCCACAAGCAACTGGCAAGACACAATGTCAACAACATTAAATGTGACTTACACCGGTGTACATGTGCAAGTCAAATGGAGGATACTGTGAAAGACTGTGGATTCACACTGTTGTGTATGCCTAGAAAAAGAAGCCTATAGTTTGGACTTAAGAAAAACATCCTGTACAGTTTGTTTTCCAATGTTACACATTTATTCATGGAAAATGACATCTTTCCATTTGCTTTCACAAGTAAAACATGAGTCTATGCATAAAAATGTGAGAGACCTGCATTTATATACAACATCTGTGTTTACGTCATATTGTAATTACTATAATTACACCATTCAAACTTAAAAAAAAACATGCATGTCCTCCTACAACTCACAATTACAACAGATTTCTGAACGCTACAAAGTGTTCCAGGTGGCCTTAACATTCGCATTAGTTTAATTAATAATATCTGTTTTGAAGTCAGAATCAAATTTTGGTTTTCCATTCTTGATACCTGCAGTGCAAGATCCAGAATAACAACCAAAATTTGGCCCATGACCCTTGGTTGTGGGACCAGCCTGCATGCCAGACTCCAGCAGCTGTCAAAGCGCAACTGCACAGGAACTGCTTGGGTCATCTTCATGTGCCCCAGAGCTCATCCTGATAGCCCGAGGCACTGGACACACGCTCTGACCCTCGCAAAGCCACCCAGAGACTGGACATAATGCAACCTTTCATAGTCGTTTCTGTCGATCTCCTCGCGTGAGTATTGAATTCTTACATCCGCAAGACTGACGTTGAATCTTTTACAAAAGAATCCACAGACACTCATAATAACATAGAGACATGTGTACATACACAGACTCGCACACAGAACAGGCCTGGTGCATACAAAACCCTTCCATTCTTCCTCAAAGAAACACTGGGATTCAAATACGTGAAAAAAAGGAAGGAGGAAACGTTTTTTTCTTTACTGACAGCAATGAAATTTCAACACTCAAATGCAACAGCTTTCACTTCCAGTGAATGAGAAACCACATCATACAACCTAACAGGAACATTACTACTACGCGAACTCAATCCTCTCACTAAAAGACAGAGGCTGACCTTGAATTAGACACTTGTGGAATCAAAACCTAAATTGTTTGGAAGTACTCTGCACCTAAAGCAATGGGAAGCAGATGACGATCAAAAGCAGCATCGGATTAATGCTCTATTTGCTGAATGCCTTTGACACAAAGACAAAGAAATATTCATAGTGAGATTTGAAATGAAATTTGCTGTAAATTTGCTCGCCCTCGAGCTGTCCAAGATGTGAATGACTGAGTTCTTCAGTCGAACACTAAAAGAAGGTTTTAGATGAGACTGTGGTCTCTGGTGACTCATGTTCTTGATTGTAAGTCAATAGAAACAGACACTTTAGGAGTCAAAAAAAAAAAAAAAAACATTTACAAGCAAAACAAAATGTTTACCCATTGCTCCTGATGATAAACTGAGGTCTTATGAAGCAAAGCGATTGGTCTGTGCAGAAACTGGGCATCATTTACAACATTATTACCTTTAACCCAGAGCCTTGGCCAAACGGTCCAGAACTCATTCTGCCAAATGATTAGCAACTTTAAATAAATACACATACACTGTAAAAAATGCCAGGTTCCACACAATTGATTCATGTTGTCTCAACACAAATCGTTTAAGCTAACCTCACACTTTTAACAAATGTATGTGGATTGAACATAAAAATATTAAGTTGCCCAAATGAAGTTTCAAGAATGTTGTTTCAGCTCATTTTTAATAAGTAGTGTATGAGGCAAGCATTTTCAGCTTAAAATGACTGAGAATGTAGACTTACAGCAAACATGCATCTTCTACAGAAATACACAAGTAAACACACACACAAACAATGAGTCTATGAATTGATAATGGCACTGCTACCCAACCGTGTTCTGGAGACTTACATCCCCGAAGCAGTGCAGAAAATCTAATTTATTGAAGCACAGCGGCAGCTGGATTTGCACTTCCGAGAGAGGGATTCCATTACAGCCAGCGGAACCTAAACTGGGATTCTGGGAGTCCTGGACTGCTTAGGGAGAGTGAGGAGGTTTAGCCCTTAGGCAAAGTCTAGAGAGCACTGGCTCACCCAATATACCCTGCACGTCCACTGCTCATAGACAACAGTCATTGGGAAGTTAAATAGCAAGCATAGTCCACCAGCCTGACCAGAGTCGTTCTTGTAACTTGATTTGGACATCACTGTGTGCGAGTGAGGGATGCCACGGTGGCATAGCGGGTAGCACAATCTCCTCACAGCAAGAAGTTCACTGGTTCGAGCCTCAGCTGGGTCAGTTGGCATTTCTGTGTAGAGTTTTCATGTTCTCCCCGTGGTCGCTTGGGTTTCCTCTGGGTGCTCCGGTTTCCCCCACAAGTCCAAAGACATGTGGTATAAGTGAATTAGGTAGGCTAAATTTTCTGTAGTGTATGAGTGTGAATGAGTGTGTATGGATGTTTGGAAGGGCATCCGCTGCGTAAAACATATGCTGGATAAGTTGGCGGTTCATTCCGCTGTGGCGACCCCGGATTATTAAAGGGACTAAGACGAAAAGAAAATGAATCAATGAATGTGCGCAAGTGTCAAAAAATTAATTGCAGTCCAATTCTATAATGGATTCCAAGCTAGTATATTGAAAGCAAAGTTGTGTGTATGTGTTAGCTTGGGCTGAAATAGTACCTCACAAATAGTAGCTTATTAAATAAAAGTTGGTAATTGCCAAAGGCACTGCTTGTTCTTCAGATTTTCAAATCAAACCAGCAAAGCAATTATGGCTTTGGGAACAAAGAGAAATGCCTTCCACTTTAGATATTACATTAAAAAAAAACATTGGATAGATAATGTTGACCATTTCTTTTAGTGTTAATACATCCTGACTTTAAATGTTTCAAGTTAGAATTAGTTAAACACTGCATTGAATGCCATAAAGAGCTGACTGCTTTGGCTGCTAGCTAAACATTATGCTGAACTGTTTTTATTTTGGTTTATTTGAACAGTCAGTTGCAAGGAAGCTTTGCAATGCACTCTCCAGACTTGATTCACAAATAATGAGTTGACTTTTGGGTGTCAAAACTTGCAAACATACTAGTGAGACTGCATGGATCATTTATTTTCATATCTGAGTAATTTTGAAGCTAAATGCAAACCTCAAACGGTTTATTGCATGTAAATGTGCATTGGCTGTACACAACCACGCTATAATGGCAAAAAATCTACACTTCTTTTATCTAATCATTACAAAGCAACATTGTAACAGTATTTCACAGTGTCTACACCAGATGTGAGTGGTGCAATGCTGCTAAAAGCAATAAAACTAAAATAAGTAACTGTCTACAAAAGACAAGGCACAATATTACATGGCTAATCCCGACAGTAGACTGATCCCCTGATAAAATCCAAGTTCTACTGACACAGAAGACAAATAGATTTGGAATGTTCACTTTTCTAGATCTAGTGTGGACAGCTTACAGTCACTGCAGTGGCACGAAATAAGATCTCACATAAATCTGCAAGAGAAATGCACATGATTCTGACATTTTTCTGTTTGCACCATCTGCACTGTCCTTGGCTGGATTCGTTCCATCTTCTCTTTTGCATAGGACTCTCTACAAGATTACACTGAGATCATACTGGTTTTCAATATACTGCAGTATGTTTCTCACTGACCGGCTCATATATTTATGCAAAAACTACATGATTTCTGCCCAGAGTTTTGTGGAAATCGCTAGCAAATACCTAAAGATAGAGGAAGTTTATTCACATGAATGACAATGAGGTACAGCATTACCAAAGATGGAACCTAAGAGAATACCTGTCATTTTCTGTGATATACATATCTGGACCTGTTAGTGAGTCAAATATATTTGAACTTAAAGGCATATTCAAGTGGTTCTAGACCTGTATCAGTTTCTTTCTTCTGTTGAACATAAAAGAACATACACTGAAGAACGGTGGAGGGAAAAACAGCCTTTGACTCCCATATTTTTTGTTCCTGTATTACAGATGTCAACATTCTTTAGAAAAAAATCATCAAGTTTATATAGAATATATTAGTAAACGATGAAGGAATTTTCATATTTGGCCGCATTATAACTTTAAATTAAATCAGGCATGGTCTAAGCCAATAATACAGGCTAGCAAGATACAAGAATAGGGAAAGTCAAATCAGAAAAGCCTTAGATCTGGAACACAACATCAGCAAACAACCTGTTCAATGTAAACACCAAGCAAATAAAAAAAAAATCGCAAGCTTGTTATGGGCTACATTTTTTTACAAGAGTAAATCTAGTCTTGCACAAGCCTTCTCAAAACTCTTCTCTTGTGTGTTTGGTTGTGAAACTTTCTAAACCAGGCAGAGATGTTGGATAATCTTTCTATTGAAATGCTGTGCCCCCTGTCGTCAATAAAGTCTAAGAATTTAGTGATCTGACCACTTTGAGAATGATGAAGAGTGTTTCCCCAATAATGATCATCAGTGAGTGCGATGATCCTGCAATCTGCAATTTGCCTTTTTGTGTTCAATAAAACACAACGTGCAACCCTAATGACAAAAAACACAAAAATAGCTGTTGGTCAATAGTTTTGGACAACTTTGGTGAAAGTTTGAACCGCTTCAGATGTTGAATACTGCATATTTGCACTGCTTGTATAGTCCACTGTGGATGCATGCAGATGAATGTGTTCAACACTCTTTAAACATTCACCTTGAGCTATTGTACTCTAACCATCTGTGTGAATAGAAAAACTTGGCTACATGTGCAGTGTGTGTGTGGACGTTCACAGACACTTCTGATGCCAAAAACTGAACACAGAACATGGACGGCTAAAGTATACTTTAGGCTTAAGGTCTATAAAGCCCTGGCTGTGACCCCTTCATGGCCGAGCACCCCCCAGACCGCAGATCCCAGTCTCCAAACGCAGTATCAGGCCTGCAGGACAGCTGTCCTTCTCTCCTTCTCCTCTCCCTTGCTCAACTCTCTCTCTCCCTATAGCTTTCAAAAGCTCCCTGTGTCACCAGACTGATTAAAACAAACACCGCTCATATTTTGCTATCTAATCCAATTGTGCTCTTTTTCTTCAAACCGAGCCTGCAGCGCGTGGGGTATTGGGTGTCTGGGACCCCTGTGAGCCCCCCTCTTCTGTGGCAGGGCTTCAATTTCAAACACTCTGGGACATCGCATGGGGGAGCCGAGCGTAAATAAAGACTTACAGCGGCTCTTTTGAAAAGGCCAGGTAGGAGTGGAAATATTTACCTTCTTTTCCTGTGCAACTTTATTTGGCTTTGGTGGCTTAAATAGTGAGCAACATTGGAGTTTGTGTCTTTCAGGCATTCGAAGCCATCGGCTGCTATGGGGATAAAAGGAAGGCCTCTGTGACCCTTAGTTATGTGGCCGACCACTATGGGGGTTGATTGTAAGACTTAGCCCATGTTTATTGTTTTATTAAAAGGGGCATGTTGAGCTTGTGGGGTCAGGACTTTTCCTGATATCCTGCTTAAAGTAGTAGGACTTGCGCATGCAAGGGCCTGAGCGGAAGGTCCACATGCAGTCATAATTACAGATACGGAGACTCAACATGTGGTTGTTGCTTTGTTTACCATCTGTAGTAAAATCTCACAATCAGAAGTGTTCAGCTTGAGAGCTCACAAACTTGGCACCGCTCTTGTTCAAATGAGTCTTCCTCCGCATGATGTGATCCTCGAATGTTGCCAGGTTATGACAAGAGCATTCTAGCATTCGACCCCTTCCCTCCACCAAAAGATAAACACATGGAGATTTAAGCTGTAACCAGAGCTGTTCGGAGAATTCATTCAAGGGTCAGCCACACAAACAGTGCTTTCAGATAACAGCCTCATCTTAAATATGTGGGGCTTGAGTTGTTTTTTAGATGCATTATTGATTCAACTTTGCATCTGGTTTGATGATCAGACAACCACATACAGTAAGTTACCATAAATTACATTCATAACAACTCTGCATTGCAATTTTTTTGCGTGATTTAATTTGTGAGATCAACTCATTAACTTTGTTTAGATATAATAACAAATCAACAACACTGCTTGTATGAACACAAATCAGGACCTTGGTAATGTATCTTTTCAAGCATGATGTTTTTAGCACCATCTAGAGGAAAATCTCATTGTTAAGGGATGTAATTTTCTGTACTCTGGACCCAGTCCAGGTATTCAGGAGATTATCCTTTTGATCTAAATATCTGCTGAAATGTTTGAGTTGCATATATTGATTTAGGCACCATTAAGTTTAACTGTGAAGCTTTGTATATGAACCTCATTCATCATGTAAGAACAATACATAAAGTCTTTAAAGGGATAATTCATGAAAATTCTGTCATCGCTTGTTTGAGCTTCTTTCTACAGTTGAACACAAAAGAAGATATTTTGAAGAATATTGGAAACTGGAAGCTATTGACATGCATAGTATTTTCCCTCTTTTAAGTGTCAATGGCCACTGGTTTCTAACATTGTTTAAAACATCTTCTTTTAAGTTTAACAGGAAAAAAATAACTCAAAGATTTGGAGTAACTTGAGGGTATAAGAAAATGTTGAGCGATTGTTAAAAAATATGTTTAACTAGGTTATAAAATATGTAATTAAAAACCCTACTAAGTCTTGAAATTTCAGTATGAATCATTTATGTGTGATTGTCCAAAGGAAGCTTAGAAAATCATCAAGGACTGCACACACACCCCACACACAAGCTGTTTCAGCCGTCTGGCAGATGGTACATGAGCCACAGACTACCAAAATTCATTTCACTCCCATCTAAAACATTACAATACCTGTACCTCATATAATACTAATAGCAATAATAATAATAATAATAATAATAATAATAATAATAATAATAATAA
>CAIGQQ010026963.1:4473011-4505798 GCA_903798035.1 Danio albolineatus
ATATATATATATATATATATATATATATATATATATATATATATATAGATTTTTAGCATAAGATCCAAAGGTTTATGTTATTTTGCATAGCTTTAATTATTCTATGTATTTTATATTCAGCAGGGAAACTGATATTAATGCAGGGCTCTGTAGGTGACGGGTGTGGTGTGTGATTTCAGATGCCAAGCAGGCAGACATCACTTTCACCATGATCTGACATGCGTGTGCCACCACGACTCATTCATGCCACCAGGATATAAGTACACACACAAACAGAGCGAATGAGTCAGAATCATATGATCTGCAGTTGCCATAGCAACAGATCCCAGCAGTGGCCCTGGCGAGGTGAGTCACATGAGAAGGGTGAGGAGCTCTGTGTGCTCCATCAGAGAGAGCCAGAGCCTCGTGATTCACACACACAGACACACACGCACGCACACTCGCTCACTGCAGGGCTGAGGATGCTCCAGTGTGCTCAGAGTTACGGGCTTCGGCACAGAGAGGGAATAGCTGGATACTTTGGAGCTATTTTTAGCTGTGTTTGTTCACGTCTGCATGCAGCATCCCGGTGTCTAAGACATCTGTGGAAGGAGAGATGCTCAAATCCTCACCGAGCGTTTACCTATGCGTACGTCTGAAGGCCACGTGGGGCATGACGAAGCCCACAGCGAATCTACGCCCATCTGTAGATTTCCACAGAGCAGGAATGTCGTGTTTATTAACCCGTTGATGATCGATCCTTAAAAGGAGCCAATTAAATATGCATTTTGTTTAAGTTCTTATTCTTGTACATCTAGAAATAACCTCAGGCATTATTTTTTACATTTCTGTTTTTATCTCACATATAAAACTACCACACTTTGGAAAGACTGCTTGTCCATATTGTTTTAAAGAATAAATATAGCTGTAACCCAGCAAGCATTTTTTGTATTTAATAGATGTCTAATAGACGTCTAAACATGGTTGTCTTGACTAAAACAAGGCTAAATTTGGGCTGTCAGTGAAAATGTAATAGATGCCTAAGAATAGGCCACAACTAGACTAGCCATCAAATTAACAGAAATTAATGACTACACATATAAAGTCTGATCTGTCTACTAGACATAATCATAATCATCAAGGAACAAACAAGGATTACATATTAATATTAAATAATGTTCTTCCATATGTTGGTATTTTGTGGTCAATGTAATATCTAGGTCATTGTCAGTCATTTGAATTAATTTAGCACTTTTCAAGAAATTCGTCAAAACATTTCAGCAATTTGTGTTTGAAAATTCAAAAACATAAATATTTAATTGTTCAAGCATTTGAAAAATGTTAATGCTTTAGTTGCACTAAAGTTTTAGTTGCAATTTTAGTTTTAGTTGCAATTAGTTGCTTCTCCCCGTGGTTGCGTGGGTTTCCTCCGGGTGCTCCGGTTTCCCCCACAGTCCAAAGACATGCGGTACAGGTGAATTGGGTAAGCTAAATTGTCCGTAGTGTAGGTGTGTGAATGACAATGTGTGGATGTGTTTCCCAGAGATGGGTTGTGGCTGGAAGGGCATCCGCTGCGTAAAACAAATGCTGGATAAGTTGGCGGTTAATTCCGCTGTGGCGACCCCGGATTAATAATAAAGGGACTAAGCCGAAAAAAAAATGAATGAATGAATTAGTTGCACATTGTCAGTAGTTGTGTAACTATAGAAAGATAAAAAATATAAATGACTTGAGTAAGGCATCCTGCTTAAATGAGTGCATGTTAAATTCAGCCACTTCTTTGCAATTATTTGTAAAATGTAAACTTTCTTGTACTGAACTGATGTTTCTAGACCAATTTATAAAATTTATAAAAGAGCAAGTTTTGATCAATTCCAAATATTTTCCAATGAAATGAAAATTCTTATTAGTGCAAAGAAATATATGAAACAATGAATTCATGTTTTTCATAATCGTAAAAAACACAATTCTATAAATTAAATATATTTAAACATTCAAATCATATTCATCAACAGAAGCAAAACAACAAAAGACAAACAATAGCCATGGCTTTATTAATTATTTAGGCCTTATGAAACAAAAGATTGGTCAGTGCAAGAAAATTAACATTAATTTCTACAATTTTCCTTTTTTACTTCAACAAACAATCCTAAGCACATTTACGACTATCTTGAGTGTGAGACTGCTGGCAAAGGAAATTACAAGCATCAAACTGAGTATGCTTCAAGAAATTAAAAAGATGACAGTTCTTTTTAATGACTTGCACAGATTTTGCTACATGTTATAGTACAGAAAATGTGGGGGGAAATCAACGCTGGACATTGTGCACATATGCAGGTGGTGTTTCTGAAAGTGCATCTGGCTCCCCTTAAAGTCTCCCTTTGGTGTCAGACACCCGGCCGCTTCTCTGGGCCACATCTGCTGAAGTGAGTCGAACACACACTCGCACATAAACAAACACACATCCGGCTTATGCGCTACCTGTTTGTTTTCCCAGGCTCAAAACAGTAGCCACAGATGAACGCCTCTGTCTGAGCAATGATCTCCCACCCACAGGACTAAACATTCAAAGTGGAGAATTGAGCCTTTACCCTCCAGGACTGTGCTTTTTAAAATCATTTTTAGATAACAAGAGTAAATGGACTCAAAAAATCCCCAAGGACTGATTTACTGTAATTTTATTATTATTAAAAAAAATTAAAAAGTACACTTTAAGGGATGCTTTCTAAATCTTTATAGGCGTGCAGACGTGTGACTAATGGGATGCCTTTATAAAACATCTGCTGAAGACATTAATCAGCCATCTGCGATATCCGTCTCAATTCACACCGCAAAATTGAAAAGAAACTCAATTGAGCCAGACCAGCCACAACCAAGGACAATATAAATCCTCCAATGTCAAGAAGAAGAATGAGCTAGACACAATCAGACTCATCCGCATGTGAGAAGAAATAGCCTTTCTGATGGCGCACACTGACATTTCTGGGAGGAGAAAAAGCATCAATAGAGCTCTCGATTTTAACCAGTGTCATTTCTCACCGCTTTGACGGGTTTATAATGGAGTTTATTGATTTGAAATGTGGGAAACAACCTTATCTCGAACTAAATAAGACATAATCATACACCCCTGGACACTTCTGGACAGCTTGTCAAAAGGTAGGACGTTAAGAATTTACTTTGCAATCACCAAAAGGTATTTCATCAGAATTTGGACGGGATGGGATGCGAGCATCACGCGCTTGCTGACGTATGAACGCGTTCGTGACTCATGCGTACACCTATAGTAATTCACTCTCTGCCAATCGCGTAAAGGAGACATAAGTTGCGCTTTGAATTTTAACCGCTGGAGGACAAATCAAAGAGTGGGTTGGTTAGAAGCGTTAACGCGGACAACGCCCACGGATGTGTCAGCGTGACCCCAAAGTTACTATTTTGGGCTGACGGAGAACACACAATAGTGCGCGGTGGGCTTTGCGTCAGGCGGCGCGCTCACTCACTCTGCGCATTTCTGGACAGGTTCAGTCGTGAGCGCGGAAACGGCACATCAACTGTCTCAACCAGGAATCATTCTATGGGAGCAGTTAAACTGATTCTTCGTGTTATTAACACTCCATGAGATCTATATGAGCACATCTGCATCAGATCCCGATCAGTTAGGTGAGTGATTTTGGTTTTTCTTCTTATAGCATCCTTGATGATGGAAGACGCGATACATTTTTCATCGATGATTGCGTTGTGCCAACTTGCTTGGTATTCCAGTCATGTTTAAAGCGTTTTGTCACGCGGCGCGAGGTTTATGTCGATAATTCACAGCAGCAATCACTAGTCTGTTGTTTGTCATTTACGAGGTTTGTCATGTTATCAGACGCGCGTCAGTTTTAGGTCAGCATCACACAAATATTTGACCTTGAGGATGCTGCTCGACGCGTGGTACCCTTTACATACCTGACAACATGAAGCCCGCGGGGTCCACGTGTTTGTGTTTTTAAACTGTCGTAAGCGTTTTGCTCGTGTCGATTTGTGTTGAAAGATGAGTGAACGAGGGAGGGTACAGGTGAATGCTGAATGTATCTGTGTCCGTGACTGCAGCAGGCGCATCCTCAGGTGATGCTGGTTGAAGCCGTTGCTCCAACTTGACGAACATCACGTGATTTAATTACATTACTCGTTTTCATTTGTGTGCTGTAAATTATTAGGTTCTTAAAGTGAATATGAAGGTATTTAGCATAACCCAACAATAGGCAATACAGTAGAAGTTTGCATCAAGACATAGTTGTTGAAAAAATAGAAAATTTTATACAGACATAATTGAAAATAAAACACAAATTGACTTCACTCAATACATGAAACAGCAAATCCATAACCATAATGTCTCTTAATTTCAGAAAGATTTATTTGAACGAATATAAGACTTTTAATTTTTATAGGCCTGTATTTGAACAGTAAAGCACTTACTTATCAACAACATTTGTAATATTGTTTATTTGTTTGATAAATTGCTTTTGGATTGTCGACTTGGTTAAACACAGCTACAAAATTATTATTAATATATTTATAAAACTAATGATATTGTACCATAGCCCTTTTGCTGTTCAACACCCCATCTGTTTGTGCCAATGCCTGTCTTGGCTTCCATGTCAACAGATTGCTTTGCTTCTCATGAAGTGAATGCTACAGCCAAAAAAACAAATGCAATCGTAAGATGGATTTAATCAGTCAGAATCATGTTCAGGCTTGACTCATAAAAACTCAAGTCAACAGAACACTCATCAGGAAAAGCTAATCTCTTGTGGCCTAATTTCTCATTTGCCTTTTCATGTTTTTGTTTTGTAAAGCAACTTCTGACATTACATAAATGTTAAGCATAGTATTTCTATATGTAAAATGAATACATAATTAAGACTAGTATTCATTCATTCATTTTCTTTTCGGCTTAGTCCCTTTATTAATCCGGGGTCGCCACAGCGGAGTGAACCGCCAACTTATCCAGCATTTTTGTTTTTTATGCAGCGGATGCCCTTCCAGCTGCAACCCATCTCTGGGAAACATCCATACACACTCACTCACAAACACATGTCACCGCATGTCTTTGGACTGTGGGGGAAACCGGAGCACCCGGAGGAAACCCACACAACCACGGGGAGAACATGCAAACTCCACACAGAAATGCCAACTGACCCAGCCGAGGCTCGAACCAGTGACCTTCTTGCTGTGAGGCGGTCGTGCTACCCACTAGGACACCGTGTATATATGTACATATGTACACAGTATATATGTACATATTTAAAATGTCTATTTTGCTAGTGAATATTGTTATTCTTTAGGTGAACAATAAATCTGTGTACCCATCCACTGAATAAAAATGTTTGTTTTAGTAATCTTCAATCAAAGTCTGAAAAAGCGGTCCTTCTCTGCTGACATTAGTTTGACAGCTTCAGTCACAATAATCTTAACCCTACCCCTCTTACAATTCGTTTGCTATGAGAGAATGATGTGCATAAAGTATGCCCTATCCTTTATTCAGTATTCTGTTTCAGTTGGAAGTACATCAACGTACTAAAATAAAGGTTCCAACAACTTCTGGCTCATGCAGACTTTAAATAAAACAGTTAGCAACATAAATACGGTGTTGTTTCAAAGTAAATTTTGGTAAAAATGGACAAACCCAATCAATGGATTACATTTTTAATAAAAAATGTTAACCCAGTTCCCAGTTTTTGTTTTAGGTTGAACCAACCCAACATTTTTAGGCCGCATACTGTTAATGCTATTTAACTAAAAATAAAACTATAAAATTCACTAAAGAACATTTAATTTCCCAAATGTTTTGTGTCGACTACCCAGAGAGGCTTACGTAAGCTCTGACACCAGTTTGTTTTTCTTTATTCTGTTCTGGCCATGTGTGAGCAACATTGTTCTTCACAGGATATGCTCACTTAAACAATTATTGTGACGAAACAATTACAGTACTGTAAAAATAAACAACAACAGACACACTTAGAGAGAGAGAGAGAGAGAGAGAGAGAGACTATTCATATTTTTCTTCAAATTAAAAATATTCTAAAAGATGAGAGATTGCCTGGCCTCATAATTCCCATATTTATCTTTCCAGCACTCCAACACCGAGTTGGCACCATCCCTGTGTTTTTTCGGCCATTTTCTGAATAGTAAATAGGGTATGGAGAGATTGCTTGCTAAATTTGAACTGTGATTTTCATGACCCGTCTTGTGTATTTCAAGGATCTGTGAAAATGTGGAGCAGTGAGCAGACGAGCTGCCACTCACTGTTCTCATATAGTGAGCATGCAGGTTCACAGGAAGCAGAGATGTGAGAATTTCATCAAGCTCCATTGCCTAGCAACCCGGACAGATAAAATATGTGCATTTCACATTATAACGTGTCGTCGACTCACCAGGATATTTATCTATACAGACTATTACTATTAAAGAAATGATCTGATCTGCATTATATATTATAATCTTGGCCAAAATGGTGAAAATGGAATCACCAGCAGAGAGGCTGGGATTTGCTTGTGTTTGTTGAATTCCTAAGCATCAGCTGACTGAGCACGTTCACTGCATTATGAGTGATCAGCGCTCTTGTGCTTAATACACAGCAAATTGGGACTGACTGAGCACAGGGTGAGCAGCATTCTTCAGGTCTAGTTTGCTCCCTACTGAAATATAATCCTCTCCATAATAATGACGTTGAACTGACTGGCCTGCCGCCCGGACAAGCTGTTTAGGACTTCAACACTGCAAAATTTCACAGTGGGTGAAAAAGTTCAGACTCAGCTTGTGATGGTCCTTTGATGATCTGCAATTACTGACAATATCACAAAAATACAATAACATGCTAATTGTGTGTTGTCTGATATTAACCCTCTTTTCATTACAAGTCTGTTTAGACCGAATGAAGCATTAATTATAAAATTGCCATGTTTTTTTTCCCCTAAAACTATTTTTGATCTAGCCAGCAACTTCTCATTAATAAGGTTCATCCTCTGAAACCTGCCTTTGAACCGTTACCATTCAGACGTCACTATTGACCATTTCAATGTGGTCATGTCATCAACATTTCCTGCTTGTTAAACTATTTTTAATGGTAACAAGAGGCAATTCAATCATAACTTAATGTTAAAACAGCTATCATAACATTATCAATATTTGGATCTTTTTGTATTCTTGGAAGCTATAGAAATAAAACATTTAAAACAGTAATTACATTGGGACCATTATTTTTGTTTACATCCCTCAAAATGGTCTACAGGTCACTGAAGGCAACCAATACAAAAACCTAAATTAAACTAAAAAGCAATCAAAGTTTTGGTGCCATATGAAATTGATATTTTGAATAACTGCAGTGTTTTAGGGGAGGTAAAGGTTTTATGTATGTTTGAATTTATGTTGTGTTGTGTGAATGTCCTTTGTTGTATTGCATGTAATGCAAGGCTAAAAAATGTTTCAAGGTCTTAGTGATTGATGCTGTGAATCAAGTGGTTTGTCAAAAGGCATACATATATTTAGCAACAAAATTAATGCTGCATTCAAGTCATATCAGATAAATCGTATTTCCAAGTTGAATGCATGAACAAAAGTAGGTACAAAACCATCTTGTACCAACAAAAGTGTAGTTGTGATGGGCGGTGGGTGGGCATCGCCTAGCAACACAGCAGCGTTTTTACCCTCTTGTTATTTGAGATAAGCTGTATAGATTTTTGAGCGCCTCAGGCTGCTTCTCATTACCAAAGATAAACAAAGATGGCAAGAGCAAAGATGGTGGCTTTGTTGCCACATTCCCTAGTCACTCCAGAGATAAAAATCTCAGCTCATGCATCACCTCTCCCATATTATCATGAAAAAGCAGCCCTGTGGTCTTGATTAAAAACTAGGCAGTGCCTGCCTATTTTTTTAATCTTCGGTCTGTGTTTTGCACAGATTTCATCTATTAGTTTACACCAAACCAACATTGCTTACAATGGGCTTCTGATAATTATAATTTAGGACTAATTTAAAAAAACCTAATTTACACATTAGTTAATTGTGTTTAGTCAGTGTTGCTCTGCTAGATCTAGCAGAAAATGTTGGCTTTAGTATGACAGCATTTTGAAAACTTAAGCAACAGCCTTGGGCAATGAAGAGAGTAGGCATGGGATGATGACCATTTTCAAGGTATACCGCGGTATGGAATAGTCAAGGTTTTCATACCGCCAAAATTTGCAATACCGTTCCTAAGGTATGAGTAAGATTTTTTATTTACTTTTTTTTTTTTTTTAGGTGTAAAGTGTAAAGAAATCTGTGTTTTTGAAACAAATGAAGACCGCAGAAGTCAATGATTCACTTGAATTATTTAGCCTGACATGTTTACTGGCCCAAAATAATTGAAATGTTTCTCAAAATAAAATATATTGTGTTCAAAAAGGGGAAAAAGGTTCTGTTTTTTAGCCAGACATTTAAAAAAAGAATAGATTTTAGAGCAGACATCACAATACCGTGAAACCGTGATATTTTTATCCAAGGTTATCATACAGTCAGAATCTTATACCGGCCCATGCCTAGAAGAGAGTGGAATTCATGCTCTCTAAAAAAGCAGTGTCAATGGTAATGCGTTTAGTTCTTTTGTAAGAGAAGAACCAAATACTGTTGTGTTCATAAGTCAGTTTGGATGACATACAGTATGCAGCAGAATAATGTGCAAGACAAACAAGAGGTTGATTTCAGCAGCAGTGCCCACACATATTTCTCAAAATGCACAACGAATACGAAAACTGCAACTCCAAATCTGCAACAACTTCACACTGTACTTTACGCTGACACTGTACTTGCATTTGAAACAAAGATGCTTTTAAAGAAATTAATTTTAAGATGCACTCAAGTAAAAAAAAAAATGTACATGTTTTGACTATACATGAATCTAACGTTAGATTTTCAAAAGGGTTTTTAAAAATTATTCAGAATAATGTTTAGACATGCTGAGTTTCAAATTTACATTTCGTGTTATGTAGCACATCATTTGGATGATGATTTGGTCTATATAAAGACCCTGCTAGTCAGCTCTTGGTGGCCTGATTTCTCTCCCGTGTTGTTGTTTTTTTTTCAGGAGCACAAACCTTCATTCGCCACACCTGCTTCAAGCCAAAGCACAAGCTATTGTGACCTCTGTTCCCTCCTGTTTTCCTTTAACACCTTTAATTGTTGGATAACCACAATAACGGCACAGCCATGCCCAAAAGCAGTAAAGTGACTCAGCGCGAGCACAGTAATGAGCCTGTCACGGAGTCTGTGGCCGACCTCCTGGCGCTGGAGGCCCCCATGGACTACAAGAGCAGCCAGATGAGCATGAACATGACAGGAGGAAGCGCTCCACCCATAGGCAAACCAGACATCTCTCCTGATCTGGAGGACGGTCGCCCTGCCTGGAACAGTAAGCTGCAGTACATCCTCGCCCAGGTGGGCTTCTCTGTGGGCCTGGGTAACGTGTGGCGCTTCCCTTATCTTTGCCAAAAGAATGGAGGAGGTGAGTAACTCATCGGGGATGTGGATTTGTAATTGCTTTGGGACTAAAAGGATAGTTCATTCAAGAGCATTGTTATAGTAAGATTGGTCTTGAGACTATGCAGTTCTGAGACTATTTTTGAAAGGTGCCATAGAATGCATTGATACATTGTTGAGATTGTTCTCTGATATCTACATAGAATGCATGTGGCTTAAGTAAGTGGAAAATTTTTTACAAGCCCACTTAGAACCAAGAAATGGGCCCTAAAATAGAAAGCTCTGTTTATGCCTTCATTCATTCATTCATTCATTCATTCTCCTTTGGCTTAGTCAAGGGTCACCACAGCGGAATAAACTGCCAACTATTCTGGCATACATTTATGCAATGGATGCCATTTTCCAGCCGCAACCCAGTATTGGGAAACAACCATACGCTCTCAAACACAGTCAAACACTACAGTCAATTTAGTTTTATTCTGTTCACCTATAGCGCATTTCTTTGGACTGTGGGGAAACCGAACCATCCGGAGGAAACCCACGCAAACAGGGGGAGAACATGCAATCTCCGACACAGAAATGCCAACTGGCCCAGCCACGACTCGAACCAGCAACCTTCTTGCTTTGAGGAGGCAGTGCTAACCACTGAGCCACCAAGACGCCCGTGTTGTGAATTAAACATAGGCTAAATTATAATTATACCTGACAAAAGGGAACAACAGAAATGTATTTAGAGTTGTATTTTGTGGGTTTAGTGCATCTAAAAACACAGGCAGGAATTTATATCAACTTCTGCAAAAGCAGATGAGTTTTATAAAGTTTATTGGCCTCCTTTCACTCCCTGTGAGAGTCAGATATTCACATGCATTAACAGTGCATGAGAACTTAACTCTCTAAACTGCATAAAAAAACTGTTTTCAATACATTTATGCGTATTGCAAATCTGTTAGATGAGTAGCAAATAAACATTCTTTCAAGTGGGCTGCTAAAACCAAGCACTTACTAAATCTTCTAAGGCAATTTGTTAAACCTATCAGTAAATGTGCACTTAAGAATGACTCCCACATCTAGAGCTTTTAGGTTTACAAACTCATTTGAATTCTTAAGCAATGAATAAACAGCCAAACACAAATGAGTGAAATTTAGGCTGTCACAGAATGCAAAAAAAAAATAAAAAATAAAAAAAATCTGTGTCCTCCGTGCATTTTTGTAGTTGCGTTAAAACAAAAACACTGGAAAATGCAAGTCCTGGTTTCTGAAGTTCATTTGGATGACACATGCTGCAGAATAATGTGCATATCTAAAAACAAACAAGAGATTGATTTACGCAGCAGTGCCCACACACATTGTGTATTCCTCAAACTACATGAAAACCTTGAACTCGTTCCAAAACTGCAAGAAATCACTTTCTCTACACTTAACTAGCATATCAGCCGTGCAGAAAAGAACCATATAAAGCATCCCAAATGTTTTCAGTACAGCATGTAAGCTAAATTCTAACTTTATCTCAACCATATGTATTTGGAAGACAATGGCTTTGTGACCGTGTTATTCTTTGATAATCTTCTCGTCCACCGAGTTAACAATTCCCTGTGTCCCAGAATGCCTACAGCCACACTATGTAGTAGACAAACAGCAGAATGCTAGCTGAGTATTATGTCCAAATTCATAGTATTCCTAAAAAGTACTACTTGACGCAATATTCTGAAAAGTAAAGTGAACTGACAAAACTGAGGCCGCAGAACATTGAATATACTTTTTAATCTTCCAAAATAAGTTTCAAACCATATGTATACTGTAACCTTTCATTGGTTTCAGAAAAAGAAATAGTGACAGGATCAGTCAGTCGGTGTTCAGTCAGGCAGTCTGGTTTGTGAATGTATCAATCAGGCTGGTTTTGTGAATTTGTTTGTGCCATAACTGCTTCTATAATACAAATATTTGTTGGTATTATGCCTGAAAATGCATGCACATGTATTATTGTATATACCTTTTTTTTTAAACATGACCTGAAAAGGTATGGTGGATAAAAGTTCCTTTTGTTTAAACCTGGTAAAATGCATTAAATGGAAATTAAATGGTGCATTAAATCTAAAATATCAATATAAATTGATACATTTGTTTATATGACGCTTCATTTTTTCAAGACTTGCAAGCACACGAGTCTAATCATTTTTTGATGTTAACATTTTGGTATAAATACAGACACTTGTGCTTATTTGGAAAGACATGAGAGCGAGAAAAGTGTTTTAGCAAGTATTTTTTTAATTTGTAATTTTGTGTGATCTACCCCCTTAATGTTTTTCGCTTTTTTATTATTCTCTTAAGCTCTGTAAAATTTCCACTGAGACAGGCTTTTTTGGGTCAGTTGAGTGCCTTGTGTGCTGTGGCTCCTCTAAATTTATTAAGCAGACGGTAGCAGTGAGTGTTATTTAGGGCAACCGATGTTATACGAGCTGTTTAAAAATGGGAAATTCAAGGCTGGTGCGGTCTTAAATTGTGAATATACGTCATCATTTTACTGCCGTCATTGTTCCTGGGTTGCTTAGACTATTTTTCATGGTTCATATCCTCCTTTAATCTGAAATGTGCTATTTCATGTTGTTTCACACTCTGTAGTAAAAATGTGGTGTAGAATGAATTCAAGTAACTTAAATGTATGATTTAATGATAACTGAATCAGCATACTCCCTTCTAAAATAAATATATCTACAAAACGTAATGAATTGAGGTAATCCCATTAACAAACATTGGTTTAATGGAACATTCCACTTTTTTGAAAAAGAAAACAACTCCTCTAGAGTTAAACAGTTCTATTCAGCCGATCTCTGGGTCTGGTGGGAACACTTTTAGCTTAGCTTAGCAAAGATCATCATTCTTGATTAGAGTACTTCCAGTTATGGAGAGGTAGTGAGAAGACGTGAGATAACGACCCTCCTATAATATTGAATATAAATCCTTTAAACTCACTTAAATCTTTGATACACTCTTGTTTATTGAACACATAAATGTTTAACCAAAATGACGAAAAAAGAAGAACAGAACACAAGAAAAGGTGTTTAATGAGGCTCACGAAATGTCACAGGATTCTGATAATGCAGATGAAGTAAAAGAGACAGAGGATAATGATTACCGTTAACCCACGAAAATAACTGAGACAAACCCCAGCAACGCAGATTATCCATTTCCCATTAAAGAAATGGACAAACGAGTTGCAAAAAAAATTACGGCGTTTTGTCAGTAATCAATGAGATAAAAGAATGTGTAGGAGGCCGAGGAACGCATTTCTGGAATATGAAATCATTCAACTTAATGCTGGGGCAAATTCCGTCGAATCACAAGTTAAGAAATTGATGGACAAGTTTGGCGACATGGAAAACAGAAACAGATGGAACAGGTTAAGACTAGTAGGTTTGCCGAAACGGAAAGAGGAAGGCGATGCATGTGCATTTTTAGAGGCCTGGATTCCAAAAATATTGGTAATGGACTTGAGTACAATGTTTGTTATAGAGTGTGCACATATAGTCGGCCCTCAACGAAACATGGAAGTTCAGAACACAAGGCGTATTACAGCACCAAGAACACTAATAATAAAGTTCCTACACTTGAAGCAAAAAGAACTGGTGTGAAATGTGATTAGACCAGGGGTGTACAAACTCGGTCCTAGAGGGCCAGTGTCCAACATTTATTAGTTCCAACCCAAATTAAACACACCTGAACTAGCCAATCAAGCTCTTTTTAGATACTGTATACTAGAAACTTCCATGGAGGTGTTTTAAAGAAAGTCGGAGCTACAGCATGCAGGACACTGGCCCTCCAGGACCGAGTTTGGACACCCCTGGATTAGACTACTAGAATCAAAAATCAAACATGTTAATTTTCATATTTAAAGCTTGATTCTTCTGTAGTTACTTCTTGTAATAAGAGCAACAGAAAATTAAATGATCTATGCTAAGCTAAGCTAAAAGTGTTCCCGCCAGACACAGAGATTGACTGAATGGATTCAAAAATGGTAAAACTAAACGGTTTAACTATGGAGCTGTAAAATGAGCCTATTTTATTTTTGTTTTTTAAGTGGAGCGTTCATAAAGTTTTTCATTAAAAGATGGTAATACTATAAGAATTTGTTTTAAAAGCTACCACCATTGATAAAAATAAAAGGACAGTTTACCTGAAAATTAACATTTGCTCTAATTTTACTTCAGCCTTAGGCCACCCAAAATTTAGGTGACTTTTAAAAAAAAAAGTGTATTTTAGCATAAAACAATTATCCTTGGTGATTCATAAAATTAATCGAAACACCAACATTAAGTGGCTACTTTGAGTGAAAGATGCAGTTCCTAGCAATACTTTGAGGTCTTATAAACTGAAACAGTTTCTCTGGCAATAAAATGAATATTATTTAATAGCATTATTACAGAACTGTTTGATGTAAGTAATGTTTAGCTGTTTGCACAAACCAATTGGTTCACATTTTAACCTTGGACCTTGGAGTATTGCCTGGTGCCACAGGTATTAATTTTGTTTTGCCTGTTTTCTGTCATGTTTTTGTGACTCTCAAAGTGCTGACAGCCATTTACTTGCATTTGAATCACCAGGGATTACCGTGTCACCTAAACAATCTTCTTCAATGCTCTACTGAAGACAACAAGTACATTTATATGAAGTCTATTCATATTATCATATCATTATAATGAAAATCGTACAGTAAAAAAAGCTTCAAAACAGGACACGATAATCTTATTGAAAGTGAAACATGACACCTTAATTAGCTCATCATATCTTGTCTTTGCTCGTCTAGCGATTATAAATGTTTCCCAGAAGGCCTTGTTTCCGTTACGCTCTCATACTCTCTCCATTTTCTCCTTTCCATCTGTTTGTCCATCCCTTTCTCTTCCCTACAATCGCTTCTTTTCCAAGCAAGACCTGCTGTTTCCTTTTCATTAGTCGCATGCATAAATAAAGCGCAGACAAAAAGCCTCCACAGAACACAAAAGAAACGCTGTAATCAAACTGATAGCAAGCAGTCGTTCTTCATAAACAGAGGCCAAGGAAGGGCTGTTCTGTGATCATCCCTGGCTCTAATTACACTTATATGCTCCCGAGAGGATGAATTTATGGTCATCCGCCAGAAATGTGCACTCTGAATCTACAAATGAGGTTATTTTGGGATTGTTCTTTGACTTCAAACAGAGGCTGCTTTTGCTCAGACCAAACTCTTCGTCACCATGGAGCTGCTTTGACGTCAGCGGGGTGACTTGCTGTTTTATTCTGTTGTCTGTCCGTTCATTCATTCATGCCTGCCGAGGCTCAGGCTTTCATTAGCCTATAGCAGAAACCATCTGCTGCATCTGGGTGGTTGAAATTTAGCATGCACATTTAGGCAAAACAAAACATGACGACTGAGGCATGAAACTAATACAGCATTGCTCTTGTTGTACTTGGAAAATTCTATGATTCTTTTAATTCAGCCTAAACTGTGTTGAAAAGGTTTTAAATTAAGCGAAATGTTTTAAATGATGCTTTGATGAGTCATCTATTTTGCACTATAGCATATTTCTTTCAAGGAAAAAGTTGTATTATCAATGGTTAAGTGAATTTAAGCTCTTTTAATGTCATCAAAACAGAATTATAAACAGCTCGTGAACATATAAATATATATCTTTCACACCTACTTCACTATTTTTGCCATTTTTTTGTCCTGCAGTAATGCTTTGTTCTATTTATTTTATTTCAGTCCCAATTCTTGACATTTTTAAAAACATTTCTCTTCTTCAGAGAAAAACAGATTGATTTAAAAACTAGAAATTGTATCTGCAGGTTTTAATATCACAAGACAAATGAAATATGATGTCTTAAAACAAGTTAATGTTTCAGAATTTTTAAACCAGTTAAAAACAAAAAGGTTAATTACCTATATCTGTTATGAAGTGTACTGTATGTGGGTCAATGACAAGTGTCTACATCAAATTAAACTTACAAATAATTATATATATAAAAAGAAAGCATATTATAATAATTTTGATGGCATGATGGGGCCTCACGGTGGCACAGTGGGTAGCACAATCGCCTCACAGCAAGAAGGTCACTGGTTGGCGTCTCCGCTGGGTCAGTTGGCATTTCTTGTGTTTTCATGTTCTCCCTGTGTTGGCATGGGTTTCCTCCGGGTGCTCCTGTTTCCCCCACAGTCCAAAAGACATGCGCTATAGGTGAATTGGGTAAGCTAAATTCGACCTAGTGTATGTGTGTGAATGAGTGTGTATGGATGTTTCCCCATGATGGGTTGCGGCTGGAAGAGCATCCACTGCGTAAAACACATGATGGATTAGTTGTCGGTTCATTCCGCTGTGGCAACCCCGGATTAATAAAAAGACTAAGCCGACAAGAAAATGAATGAATGAATGAAAGATGGAATGATGTATCTTCATTAAACATACCTGGCAAATATTTATAAATGAATATATATCAAATTCTTCTGTTCTCTAATTATTCAAATATATGAATACAAGAATAAATGATCATGCATTTTATTATACATTACATTTTTACAAACATTTTGCTGACAAAACACTGTGGTTTGAAGTAAGTACAAAGAATTAAAATGACCTTTAGTTATTTGGTTCTGCTACGTAATCCTTAGACAGGGTCATTTAATATGTATACTGGCATTAAACTTCTAAATGTAATTGAGAAGATTTTTTTTTTTTGGTATAAAATAGTTACACCGAATGACATTTTAGAAAGTCCTGTATCTTCAAATCTTGATTAAAAAAATAATTAATATATATATATATAAACATACTACAGTCAGTATTTTTGATCTATGCATAAATTTTGTTTAGCTTGACACATTTATCACTATTGGTCTGGCCATATTATCTAATGTTTTCCAAAATTATATTTATGCCGTTAGGGCAATTTATTGTGTAAATAAAATATAACAAAAATATGGTGCCCTTTATAATACATACAGAATATAATACATAGAAGTAATAGTACTGCTAAAGAAACATGCTTCTGCAATTTATACATTTTATGCTTTTACTTTGTATGTAAAAAGCCTGAAGGCAAGAAATGTGTGCAGTAGCTTGACTGATTGTGGCTGTGTTGGTCATTAAAAGCACTGTTGTAAAGCACATTACTCTCTGCGTTTACAAGTGTCGCTGTGTCTCTCCACAGGTGCCTACCTTGTCCCATACTTCATTCTTCTTATCCTTATTGGCATCCCACTCTTCTTCCTGGAGCTGGCGGTCGGCCAGAGAATCCGTCGAGGAAGCATCGGCGTGTGGAATTATGTTTGTCCTCGGCTCGGTGGCATTGGAGCATCCAGCTTGATGGTGAGTGAATGAAGTTCACTGAAACACAAGACACACATGAAAAATCACTCAAATTAATTACTTCAAGAGTGGTTGTTGCTTTAAGAGTATAACACAGGAAAATTTGACAAGGTGCAGTATAAGGCAAACGGTTACTAGTATTATCTATTTCACCCGCTTTGAATTTTATCACTCGATTGAATGGATGTTATCTGTGGTTATCAGCTGATAGAGATGGGCCAGTAAGGGGCCTTCTGCTCTGTTATCATCCATCCACATGGTTAATATGCCTATATTATATATTCCATGCATCACTGACAAGATTTTTTATTATTATTTTACTAGCTACATCTTTTATTGAACTTTACCATGGCTTTTCTGACTATTATGATAATGCATAATAAATATGAACTACTACCTAATAAATAACTATAATACAAGTATTTGTGGGCGACACGGTGGCACAGTAGGTAGTGCTGTCACCTCACAGCAAGAAGGTCGCTGGTTCGAGCCTCGGCTGGGTCAGTTGGCATTTCTGTGTGGAGCTTGCATGTTCTCCCCGTGTTGTCGTGGGTTTCCTCCGGGTGCTCCGGTTTCCCTCACAGTCCAAAGATATGCGGTACAGGTGAATTGGGTAAGCTAAATTGTCCGTAGTGTATGTGTGTGAATGAGAATGTATGGATGTTTCCCAGAGATGGGTTGTGGCTGGAAGGGCATCCGCTGCGTAAAACAAATGCTTGATAAGTTGGCGGTTCATTTCGCTGTGGCGACTCCGGATTAATAAAGGGACTAAGCCGAAAAGAAAATGAATGAATGAGTGAATGAATGAACAATTATTTGTTGAAATGCTACTAGAAGTTAAACAATAATTATTAATATCTTTTTAATAGGCAGACATTTCTAATTAATAAGCTGTAGTATGTAATAAATCAAGAAGTTATATGTAATTTTAAAATGTCTTTATCCTTTAAGAATAAGAAATAGTAGCTAATAATCATGAAGAAAATGCTATAAAGCAAAATTAAATACTAGTACCATGAAAACTGCTAGTTTAAATGTGAAAATGGCTTGTCGAATGATGTGCAGTAAATCTAGATTTAAAAACTCCAGACATCAAGTCATGAGTGTCTGTGCACATCAGCTTGCAATTGTAGACCAATTATTATTTTTACTTTCTTGCTTTATTCTGTTGTCACGGCTTTAATAAAAGTATTTATTTTTGATGAGTCACTCTCCTAAAAGTGCTCATTCACCAGCCACTGTGCCGAGACATCCATTACTCAATGCTGTTCTCAGATCAGACTAACATGAGCAGAGTCACACAACCAATCAGATAGGCTTCGATCTCAAAATATCACTCTGTGGGAACATTTCATACATTTGCTCTCAGTCCCGACTGCACCTGCTCATTCTAGTGTCTTTTTCCTTGAATAAGCAGCTGAGCTTTGGAGATACTTTAGCAGGTCAGCAAGTATGTAAGGTCTTTTGGGAGATGTTGCTTATATTCCATAAGTCGATGCACCGGTGGTGAAATCTGCTATTGTGTAAATGCTGTGTCATCAGCAGTTTCCTGGGACTGGCTTTCACATTAGTTAGAGAATGACCTGAATACATATATTCAAATACATCTAAAATACAATGAGGTCTACAGGGTTTTGCAGTCTTTTATCATCGCTATTTACTGCATGTAATAATTAGTATAATTGAGAAATGTTTTCAGTATTAGACTCTAAGTCAAGTATTAATTACATTTAGGTATTTAGTTATCACCATGTATATATTTCGTTATAGTGATTGATTGATTAGAATATTATTCTTCTGAATATCCTTTGTATTTTATGTACTGTACATATGTGAATTGAAGGGTATAGATGGATCCTTTAACTTGATTAGCAAACAGTCTTGGTTGTGTTAAAATGATGCTTTAATCAAAAATGAAAGTTGACAGTCAAAAGCTACCTGCACTTTAAAGGGGACCTATTACACAAAAAACATCTATTTTTGCAATCACACTTCATAATAACAGTCTGCAGAATCACTTTGATTGATGCTTTTGATTGACTTCCATTCTACATGTCATCAGATGGAAGTCCTGCCCATTAGTGACATTAGTGATCTCTGCGTCATTGGCATAGAACATGGTTTTTGTTTTTGAATCTGCCAATACGCTGACACAGGCATTTGAAACTCCATCCTCTTCTTAAAAGAGGGCTCTGAGCACAATCTCTTTTAAATTTAAAGCAACAGTCATCAAAATGGCACAATTAGCATCAAAGCCTAAAAGGGTCAGTTTCAAAGAATTATAAAACTTTATTTGTTGGGTATTTGGAGCTGAAATTTCACAAACACACTTTAAGGACATCGGAGACTTATTTCACACTTTTTAAAAAAGAAACCTGATTAATGGCCTATAATTATGAAGACTATACATAATTAAAATAGACTAATAGACTTTAAAAGTCAAAGAAGACAAAACATAAGTAATTCCTGTGGCTCCAAATAAAGCGTTGAGCCTTTATGACAGGAAATGATCATCTGTTCAAGAAAAGAAATATTCTAAATAGCATTACTGCCTTTAATCCACACCTCTGTCAAACAGTTATGAAAATGTAAGATACAAGCTTCTTGTCACAGTTTCTTTCATAGAGGATCTGCTTTGTTGCTTCTTTATTCAAGACCTTATTTGCTTACTTTAAATGGACAGAAATAATCAGTTTGCATTTAGACAATAGTCCAATTCAAATAGAAATAATATTTCCATTGAATTGGAAGAGGTCATTTAAAGCTTTTCTAGTGTGACTGATAAGACATGTAAACACTCAGTTAGATTGAAAGATCTCCGACTGGAAAGTTCTTTGATTATAAAATGTTATAAAAATGGCATGATGATGTTTGACTTTTATATACTTCGTTTCCACTGTCTGTCAAATGGTGCAGGACAATGTTGACGACTGATTTTTTCAGCCTGTGAAAAATAGCCAATGGAATACAAAGCTCTATATATCCTCTGTTTCCTGAGACAAATAGATAATATTAGTCTACGTGGCAAATGCTCCTGCTTTGTATTGCAAATATAATATAAAAGTGTGAAGCTATATTTGAGTAATGAGCCTATGTCGGACTTGCATTTTAAGACACTGTTTCAGCTAAAAATCCTCTTTAATGTTCTGCTCAAAAACAAAATCTCAGAGTGCCTTAAGGTAAGTAAATGAACAGTTCATTCATGTGTGAACTAAACCTCTAACCTAACTCAAAGACAATGAAAAACATGTCCACGCTGATACTACAGGCCTCTAAATAAAACCAAATAAAAAGCGAGTGTGGAGAAACACTCCAGGACTATATGTAGCTGTTCTGCAGCAACCTAAGCTATTAATACCCATGAAGCTAAAGCCGAAAGAATGTGCTTCAATTATTCACTAACTCGGTGTGCGGTGGACTTGTGACGTTGCAAAGAGCCATTACTGCCCGACAGACTGCAGAGAAAAATCAGGGGATAGATTTGCAGGCACAAATTGATAAACCTTGAACATACTTAGTATTTTAGCACATTATGCATTCGCTTGTGTTCTATTTATAACTATGGACTATATAAATGGAGTAATGGAGTTAAAAGACTTCAGATTTGATCCATTAAGGCATGTATCAGATGAGACTACTGAGCCAGACTTCTTACTGTCAGCACATCAGTGCTTAAACAACTGCCAGGAAGAGCTACTCTACTCTGACTGACAAAAACTGTAAACTCATTACTTAAACTTTGCTGAATAAACCAAAAAATGATGACACCACAATACTAGGCTGGCATATAAGCTCATTAAAACAACACCTATGAAATTTGTGGAAAGTATGTGTAGATTATATGAGTAGCAGTAGTAAATCAGAAAAAAAACAGAATAAAACTGCCAGAAGTTGCCAGACTGTTAGATTGGATTTTGACACCTCTTGCTATTTTTAGCACACATAATGTCTGATGTTCAATAAACTGTCTGCAGTCAGACAAAATGTGACTTTAACTCGATGAGACCTTGCCAGGGGATGTTTTTTTGAAAGTATTACCACTGTAATTTTCTTAAAGTTGTTAACCAATGCCTTTTGTTCTCGCTTTCTCCAATTCTGCAGGTGTGTGGTTTTGTGGGTCTGTACTACAATGTGATTATCGGCTGGAGCATATTCTACTTCTTCCAGTCGTTTCAGTATCCTCTACCCTGGAGCGAATGTCCCATCAGGAAGAACGGCAGCCAAGCCAGTGAGTGCTCTTCAGTTTCTCACATAATGACCATAAAGACCGAAGATGAGTCATTTAATGCAAGACATTTCTTTTGGTACAACACTTCGCATAGTGAAATGAAATGTGACTTCCAGCTTGCTTGCCAGTCAAATCTGTAGTAATGTGTACACTTCAAGTACAGTACTAAATAAACAAAGCATTAAAAGAAGATTTCCATTTTTCTGCTTCAAAATCTTGTGTTTAATTCAGTGTTACCTGCAGTTTCTTTGTAATTGCTTAAAATGAATTTCAGAATGAAAGACGTTGCCAATTTAAATCAATCTGCATTTCTTCCGACATCCACTACAGTCAGTCTGTTATACGTTATCACGCACAGTGGTTGTTCTCTTGTAGCACTGCAGTATTTCTCAATGTATATTCTGCCCTGTTCACACCATGTCACATTTTCTATAAATGCTCTTTATGTGCCTCGATCTCAAGGGCATGTTGCGTGTTTAAAGCTTCCCCGAATGCCAAGCAGTACTGTCCCCTGGTCAGTGAGCAGAGAATGAAATAAACAGAAGCTTTGACCTGCAGTCAGTGTCAATCTCAAGCTTCCTTACACTAGATGCATGTAGACATGCAGGTTAAGCGGTCACAATAAACCACACATATTCTTATATAACCCAAAACTGTTTCATGCTAGTGTTTTCAAACTTAATGTGGATATTCTTTATGTTTCTAATCAGTATAGACCACCTAGTATTAACATGCATTCAAATGACCAACTGAGTTTAAATTATGAATACTTTGTTTTGGCATATTTTCTTGCATGTCTGTTAATATTTACTTGTTTGCCACATGTTTATAGAAGGAGAGTAGCTGCACTTTTTCCATTGAATGAGTTTAACCTTCATCTTAGGAGGACCAGCTTAACATGTTTTGCACACCTGACTTGATTGACACAAATGCATCTTAATATCATGTATAAACGAGGAAATCTATTACAAACTTTAAAGCTGCTATATAGGTCAAACTATAATGATTCAAACCCAAATTTTGTTGGATGGTGCAGTGTTTCATCAACAAGTAATGATTCTGTTTCTGTTATTCATTTCCAAGACACTCTACTATGCAGTTAGAAGCAAAGCTTAAAGATTCCCAAAGCAGAACTGGAAATAGAAGCAAGTCACCAAAATATGTAGTGTTTTTGGATGATGGGCTTCCAAAAAGCTTATTGGACTTTTTCAATTAAAAAGGCTTGGGGAAATAATTGTTATTGATATCCCCAAGTAGATCATGTTTCATGGATTAACATCTTTTATTAATCCTGGAACAACATTCCAATCAAGCAGTTAGATTGGAGTTTGGGTTTATAATAAATGTCAAGTTTAGGATTACAAGGTCTGAGCCATTATCACCATTTTTATTTTATCCTCACTCTCCTTCATGTTTAGTCCGGGGTCACCGCAGTGGAATGATCCACCAATTACTCTGGCATATGTTTTATGCAGCGAATGCCCTTCAATGTATCCTGAGAGTATATTAACCCATGAACCCCCATTGCTGGGGAAACACCCATACACTATTAACCTTTTATTTAACACAAATTTTAGTTATCATTTGGGATTAGGTCTAAGGGCAGGGATTGAATTCCGACTTTATTTTTGGACAGGAATGTTGTTCCAGGAGCAACAAAAGATAATGATAAAAAAACATTCTTCACTGTGCAAAAACTAGGGCACATATTCCAATTCATTATGTTTATGCCTGATCATTTATCATCACATAGGTGATACATTTTGCTAATTAAAAAGTTTAAGAACAACATGAATGCCAGATCTTTGGTGTAAACAATGAACATGGTATCTATCGACAGCTTTACTCATTTGTTCTATTATTTTGCTTTTTTATGCGTTCCCTCATGTCACTCCAAGATTTCACGGTGGTTCTAGAACAGGCGTGTCAAATTCAGCTTCTTAAGGGCCGCACTTTTTATTTCCAACCATGCCTCAACACACTTACCTGTAGGTTTTAAATAAGCTTGAAGGACTCGATTAGTTTGATCAGGTATGTATAACAAGAGTTGGAACTAAACTGTGCAGAGCTGGAACTGGATTTGACACCTGTGTTCTAGAGCAGTGGTTCTCAAACTGTGGCGTTCCACTAGTGGTACACAAGCTTCCTTCTATTGGTACGTGGAGGAATCGCTGAATAATTTAATTAAAAAAATTAACACACTTTTAACCCTTTGACGTGTACGATTACACCAATGTGATCCTACTATGCTACTGTACTTCAATACCGGCTATTAGGGTGGTACTTGGAGGGACAATTTTTTTCTGAGGTGGTAAAAAAGCTTGAGAACCACTGTTCTAGAGCATGTGTGCACTCTATTAAAATCTAATCCACATAAGTCAAATTAGGAAATATCAGTTTTTCTAAGCTCAGGTCAAGCGCTGTAAATCCAACTACAAAAGTTAGAAAATCTCTTGGCAAATATTCCTGGGAAGCATGGTTTAAGAAAGACATAAATGCTATGTACAACATATAATTTCTGACCATAATTGGCTATCTTGATTTTTGGAAATGCACCCCTGAAGAGTTTTGCTCCAAACTTAAGCAAACACACTAATCAAACTCTAACTACAAATTATAGGCAAGTGTGTTTGATCAGGTTTAGAATTGAACTCTGTTGGACAGTGTAATTTGAGTGGCAAAGTTGAGCCTAATTTCATTTGATTCTTTTGTCTGGATAGTTGTGGAGCCCGAGTGTGAGAAGAGCTCAGCAACCACGTACTTCTGGTATCGGGAGACTCTGAACATCACCAGCACAATCGCAGACAGCGGGGGTCTGAACTGGAAGATGACTCTGTCACTGCTGGCTGCCTGGATAATTGTCTGCCTGGCTGTAATAAAGGGCATCCAGTCTTCTGGGAAGGTGAGGCACACTTCTCACTGCATGAGATAATGAAACGAGAATCAACCGAGATGAGAAACTCACCAATTTTCAGATATAGCTCGAAGGAACAATCTGCATTATCAAGCACTTCTGAACAATTACACAATCGCTGCATGCAATTATGATTATTTTCTCAGAGCAGAACGATTGAATTCTCCTTCAAGCTAATTCAAAGTGTGATAGCACCGTTGGTTCGGCAAACACAGATTCTATAGAAAAACACACATTTATTAGAACAGTGTCTAGAGAACAGGGACACATAGTTCTCTATTTCGGTTAATCTCATCAGAGCAGATTTACCCGTTTCAGGTCATACAACTAGAAAAGCCTATGACACTGAATGTAATTTGTGTTTCTTTTATTCAGATTTTTTATTCGAAACATATTTAAATAGCTGTTTGAAGACTTTAGAAATCAACAACAATAAAATAAGTAATTAATTAGAAAAGGTTAAGTTATTTTGTTTGCAGATGATACAAGTATTTTTTGTTCTGGGGATAATTAACCAAAACTTATGGAGTTGATTAAAACAGAAATTAATAAATTGAAATTGTAAAACAATTTAATTTAAAACAAAGGTTATGTTATTTGGGAAATTAAAAAGTAACCATAATATAGATTTACAAATTGATAATGAAGTTATAGAAAGGGTATATGCAATTAGGTTTCTTGGTGTTATATTAGATCATAAAATTAGTTGGAAACTGCAAATAAACAATGTAATCAAAATTAGTGAAAACAATAGCAATAGTGTATAAAGCAAGATTTATCCTGGATAATAAATCAATGTATGTATTATATAACACACTTATGATGCCATATATGACTTATTGTGTTGAAATTTGGGGGAACACATGTAAATCTAATTTACAATATTTATGTACAATACAGAAAAAAGTAATTAGACTGATAGAAAATGTGAGGTATTTAGAGCGTACAAATCCTTTATTCTTTAAGTTGAAGATACTTAAGTTCAATAATTTGGTTAAATTTAAAACAGCACAATATATATAGATACAGCCAGGAATAAATTACTTCCGAAATGCATACAAAAGTTTTATGAAGAAAGACAAGGGGGATATAATCTGAGAGAAGAACTAAATTTTAGGAGGTTGAAAACAAGGACAACTTTAAAAAGCTGGTGTATGTCTGTATGTGGTGTGAAATTATGGAACAGTCTAGAACAGTCTCAAACAATGTCAGGATATTATTCAATTTAAAAAGTTGTATAAATATATATTATTAAAGGCATATAATGATGAAGGTGATTGAAAAAGGATAAAATGAGGAAGGTATGATGAAATTTAAATTAATGGCTATTTGCAGTATTTTTTTATTTTATTTTGGTTATAAAATTCAAATGTATTAATGGAATCAAATATATAGTATGATAAAGACGCTAAAGATGTTAAAGTTAATACACAGATTTTGATAAATGTGTCCACAAACCATTCGAACACGTTTGAATAGAAACACAAATGTAATTGTTACGCTGTATTTGTGCAGGTGATGTACTTCAGCTCTCTGTTTCCATACGTGGTGCTCTTTTGCTTCCTGGTGAGAGGACTGTTTCTTAAAGGAGCCGTAGACGGCATCGCTCACATGTTCACACCCAAGGTAAGCGTATGCGCACACTCTTCTAAACACACATGTAATATTTATGGGATTCAGATGTCTTCAGATTTATTCCTTTAGTCACTAGCCGGCAAAGTTCATGCAATGTAGGCAAAGCTTTAAATGGAAAATCTGCATTGTAAAAAATAAATAAATAAAATGCAATGCTCAGTCACATGGTTGGACTCCCTCTTGTGGTGTAGTTGGGGTATGTAATCAGATTTAACTTTAGAGAAAAAAGATTGTGATGCTCCAAACACATACTGGACTCAAAAATGAAAATAGCTTTTTAAGATCTGCAAGACTTTGTCTTCAGCCAAAAAAAAAAAGAAGATTTTTTGTTAGAGGGAAACATTCTAAGATTTTTCTTCATTTACTGCAAGTGAATGGGCCTCAGCATACACCAAGGGTGCCAAATCCTGTTCCTGGAGATGTAAACTTCCAACAAAGTGCAACTCCTGCCCTGTTCATGACCTCTCATGTGGCGTACGCCTGTTGAGATGTCCACGTCAGCTGCAAGAACACGCAAAGACTACATGTCAAGCAGCCTTTAGACTATACAACAGTTCAAATCAGATGATTTTGAGAGTTTTACCCATACAACCCTACCTATTGGAACTCAAGTACATAAACATGGAAAACAACAAGACAAAGATCAATTAAGATGTGGTGGTGCATGCCAAAAAAGAGAAATAACACTACAACAACCATTCAACAACTAATCAAGCAAGAACTAAACTGTCTTACAAGCAAGGTCAAGTATTTGTAGTTTAGATTATAAGAATAAACAAAATAACTGATTTCACCAGAGAAGAGTCTTGTTTGTCAGCTAAGGGTGTGTTTTTTGTTTCATTTAAAGCTGCTTAATGTATATGACTTTTGAATATGAATTATGATATGAATTATGAATTTTGAAGCATCAATAATGGTTTATGTTGAGCTCTATACACTGTAAAAAATGCAGGGTTTCACATAATTCCTTCATGTTGTCCCAAAACAAATCGATTAAGTTAACTTAATCTTTTTTACAAATAAAAGTATATTGAACATTTAAACAATTAAGTTGTCCCAAAAAAGTTGGTTCAACTCCTATTAAATAAGTAGTTTGAACAAACAGCAGTGTACACTAGTCAAAACTGTTTGGTTCACCAAAGAACATTTTATTTAAAAATCAACACTTTAAATAGTATAAAGAATAATTAATTTAAATACATTTTTGAAACTACAAAAAATATTTTGTGGAATAAAAGAGTCTATAGAGTCTATATGAGTAATTAATTAGAAAGTTTTCATCTTGGGGAAACAAATACGATTATAAATAGATATTTGTAGGCCTTCACTTATTGGTCACCTCATTTACTAGAGTTATTACTTTGAAATTAAATCAAACAAACCTAATAATTGATTTAATGAATGTAATTTTAGCTGGAGATCATGCTGGAGCCGCAGGTGTGGCGTGAAGCAGCCACTCAGGTCTTCTTTGCTCTTGGTCTGGGTTTTGGAGGAGTCATCGCTTTCTCCAGCTACAATAAAAGAGACAACAACTGCCATTTTGATGCTGTACTGGTCTCTGTCATCAACTTCCTGACCTCTATACTGGCCACACTCGTAGTGTTTGCCGTCCTTGGCTTTAAAGCCAACATCATGAATGAGAAATGTGTGGTGGAGTACGTATGACCTACTATTACACCTTTATTTCATTTCTCTTGTGACAAGATCCATTTGTTTGTGATTGGATTAATGACATGCGCAATACTTTAAATCTAAATGTGAAAGCTAGGTTTTGAGGTCATGCTTCAGCCTCACGTCTGTGTTTTTTTCCCCCTTGTAGGAATGCTGAAAAGATTCTGGGTTACTTAAACTCAAATGTGCTGAGTCATGATCTCATCCCTCCTCATGTCAACTTCTCGCACCTGACCTCGTCAGACTATGCGGAGATGTACGGCGTAATAAAGATCGTGAAGGAGGACAGTTTTGCACAGCTGGGACTGGAGCAGTGTTTGCTGGAGGATGAGCTCAATAAGGCAGGTGTTCAGCTTTCATAAACAAGTTTCAGCTATTAGGACTTAAGATGGAGGACACTTTTTCTATATTTAAGTCAATTATAAATGTGCCCTACAACAATTCAATTACGCAGGAATTTTGTAACCAACTAACTGACCAGCCCAACACACACCCAGACGGTATGGTCTCTTAACACAGGTATTGCAAAACATGCATTGGATGTAATGGAAATTGAATTTATGAAAGCAGCTTATACAAATTAAACACATTACCATATATTCTGGATTAAAACATAAAATGAATATTAAAATACAATACAAATAAAGTACAGTAGTCAACATTTGAAATGGTTCAAAACCTCTCATAAAAGTCATCCTAAAAATGTTAAATGACACCCATTATTGTCTTAGGAAATTTTTTAAAAACATTTGATCCACTTCAGGTGTTGACTGCTGTATTTTGCAAAAATAAAAGCATTAATTTTTACTTTATTTTATTGAGATTTGGAGTTTTTTTATTTTTATTTTAATAGATTCATTCATTCATTTTCTTTTGGCTTAGTCCCTTTATTCATCAGGGGTCACCACACTGACTCTTCCGCCAACATATCCTGCACATGTCTTACACAGCGAATGCCCTTCCAGCCGCAACCTAGTACTGGGAAACACCCATACACACTCAATCACACACATACACTACGGCCAATTTAGATTTATCAATTCACCTGTATTTTTAATAGATATGTTAGTTATTTTTATTTCTAAAACAAATATTTGAATGTACTTTTTTCATGATAATCACACAGTTTTCTCCCTTTCTCTCTCCTGTCAGGCTGTTCAAGGCACTGGTCTGGCTTTTATTGCCTTCACAGAGGCCATGACCCATTTCCCAGCTTCTCCATTCTGGTCTGTTATGTTTTTCTTCATGTTGATTAACCTGGGCTTGGGCAGCATGATTGGCACCATGACTGGCATCACCACTCCCATTCTGGATACCTTTAAAATTCGCAAAGAGGTCCTTACAGGTAAGAGTCCCTTATTTATGCAATTCGTATTAATGTTGTTCTCAGTCATATTGTTCCCAAAGACATTATATCTGACTGCTTTTAAGAGGCATGGAGTACTGATCTTGTGTGTCTCCATTCAGTGGGCTGCTGTATTGTGGCCTTTTTGTGTGGCTTGCTGTTCGTCCAGCGTTCAGGGAACTACTTTGTCACCATGTTCGATGACTATTCTGCTGGTTTGCCCCTCACTATTGTGGTGATCCTTGAGAATGTATCCGTGGCCTGGATCTATGGCACCAAGAGGTAAGCAGATGCACTGTTTACTGCTTATAAAGATCGATTTCTTCAAAGCGCACCTTGAATTAGGACTGAATCTCTGAAATCAGACCTCATTCTCCTTTCTTGCTTTTTCCAAATATAGTCTCAGCAATTCAGTTTGCTTTTGCCATTGATCTGTATTGATCTGTATTGCTGGTTGTTTTATGGTGTCCATCAGGTTCATGCAGGATCTGGAGGACATGCTGGGTTTCAGACCGTACGCTGTTTACTTTTACTTGTGGAAGTATGTGTCTCCAGTGTGTCTGATCATACTGATTTCTGCCAGTGTTGTGGAAATGTCCATCAGTCCTCTTGGATACAACGCATGGGTGCAAGACCTGGTTAGTTATACACTCATCTGACTTAGTGCTTTGTTCGCCTCCCATCCTAATTCTGTTTACAATTTATATTATGGTATTGACCTTATTCTGCAATGCAGAGGTGTGCTCATTCTTTGCGATTGTTTTAGAACTTTAGAAATAACTAGGAATAACAGTAGAAACTGAAGAAAATGGTCAAACTACTTGCTCTACAAACAAGTATGTTCATGACTGTACACAAAAAGTTGAATAACATAATAAGAAAATATCAGTTTGCAACACCAAGAGGTTTAACGAGCTGCTTTTATTGCCTAAAAATCAATAGAAGTGAATGAGACTGGAAGTCTCGAGCCAAAAAGATTCCAATGGCTGTGCCCACTCATACATCAATATACGTAAAAAAAAGTTAGGCAGTAATATGCTAGGTTTGAAATCTGATAATATTACTTTATTCTAGTACCGGGGGGTGTAACCTGTTATAAATATGCAAATATTAATTTTGGTAATAATGTTACAGTTAATGTGCATATTTTCTTGCTGCAACCACTACTGAGAATGTCTGGAGAAAAGTTGCGATCTAATGTAAATTTGGGTCAAATAATGAGGCAAATATGTTTTTGTAAAATTTCTAAAATTCTGTTTATATTACAATAAAAGAAATTGCACAATCGCACACAAATCATTTTTGGTTATAATTGTCTTAATCATATGCTTTGTGTGGAAAACAAATAGAAACTAGGTTTCTGAGGAGAAAATAAACAATTTTGTAGGATGTAATGGAAAGATAATGTGAAGAGTAATGATAACAAATTAATTTTGCCAAAAAGCTGTGGCTGTAGATGTAAAGTAATATTACATAATGATGGGCAATAATGTAGCAAGCTCACCACTGAATACACAACCATGAAAATATACTGTATAGGCACCCACTGTTTAGTATTGAGATTTTGTTCTTTATTTTTACATGTAGTTGTGTATTTTTTATATTGTAGTTGTATGTTTAGTTATTTTTTTCTCTTTTTCTACAGTATTTGTTTATATTAACTAGTTTACGATACAATTTTTTCTCTTATCTTTCTATACAGTTATATTCAGGTGATATTAAATATGTTCAGAATTAAATATCTACACTGTGGTTTAAAGGTACAGAAAAACACAAACATTTTACTACAAATATTTTCTATTTAAAGATATTTTTGAATGTAATTTATTCCAGTGATTGCAAAGCTGAATATTCGGCATCATTACTCATACAGAATCTGATCCTACAGAAAACATTTCAATATTTGAATTTGCTGCTAAAGAAACCTTTTGGTATTATTTCTAAAATATTTTTGTGAAAAACATACTGTTTTATGATTCTTTGATGAACAATAATTAGCAAAATTATAAATTACTCATACTTTAATCAATTGAACAGTTTTAAGTTCTTTAAAATTATATTTCTTATTTCAAACATTTGAATGGGATGGCTATGAAAATATTATCGAAAGACTTTCCATTTCACCATTCCTTTCTGTCTTCCTCTCAACTAACAGGCTATGGAGCGCTTCCAGAGTTATCCTCCTTGGGCAATAGTCATGTGCTTTGCTCTGATCATCGTGGCCATGCTTCCTCTCCCACTGGTCTTTATTGCCCGCCACTTCAACTGGCTCCCAGATGGCTCCAACAAGCTGTCCGTCTCCTACCGCAAGAGCCTAGCAAAAGAGGCCTCCACCCTAGAAGACGAGACACGGTTCATCCTCGGCAAGAACCCGAGCGAAGCCCCTTCTCCCATGCCAAGCCACCGGGCATATCTGGGCCCCGGTAGCACCTCTCCGGTGGAGCTCATCACCAACTCCACCTCCATTAGTGGCTACGGCAGCGGCTACCAGACCAACCCTGCTCCTCCCAAATCTGAATCATGATCCTTCAAACCACCAACCAGAAACTGAGACGGAAAGACGTGAAGGTCCTAGTGTTGCTCACACCTTAACCCAAGACAAGAGAAGACACTGAGATCCTGCCGTATTCCCTGACTGGACAGTTTCAATTGGGCCCAATTATTCATACGGACTACAGATGCTGGTCTGAAGGTGAAAAAAAAAAAAAAGGTCTGGAGCTTTCAGATCAGGGTTTAAGGTGACTTACTTGGTAAGTTATTTTCGTGTATAGATAAAAACAAAAAGTCAACACTAAGAAAGTTATGATAGCATTCAAGTGAATCACTGGTCAGTCACTCAGGTTAAGGTGTTACCAATGCTGCTGAACTCCAGACATCAAATTGCTCAAGATAAGCGAGGCCATGCAAGGAATTCCATTCAAACCCACCTTTACAGTTCATAAAGGGAGACGGCTTATTATAATGTGCCCTCTAGTGGATATAAATGTAAGCATCACTGTTAAACACAGACCACCTGAGAGTAGAGAGAACTAATAGCTTGATTTTGGTTACAGACTGAAGTACACGTTCAAAGTGTTTCTTGGTTTATAGACTTTGCACATCAACGGTCTGTCACGTCCACATCTCACCACAGGAGGGCGATGTGTATGTATTCATAAAGCACACACGTACTGTAGTCTCAGTGCAGTATATCAAGTATATACAGTATCAGTGTCAGGCTGTTGTTGGATTTAGGGATCATTATAGGAAAGTTTTATCTAGATGTTTTTATTTTTGTAATCTAATCAAACGTCACTGCCTGACAAAAGGTGAAACAGCACAAGAAAAAAGAAACAAAGAAAACGACGAGTTTAGGATGCAATAAGGGTTACAGTTTGAGCAGGGAAAACTCCACCAGGCACAACAACTTAATAAATACCACACGAATTGAATGTTTAAAAATATTATTTTATTTAATTTCTGCAATGGCAATAATAGTGATGAAATGAGTGACATTAGCTGCCATTTTAAGCTTTTTGCCACATTCCCATTATACTCATGCTTAGTAGAGACTAGCATATTTGATAAAATTACACACAATTATTCCAAGAAAACCATAAAGGTTCTAAACAGGGAATCATATTTATAAACGTAAAGCCACAAAACATTTAAATGACTATTAGGTGGTGTTTGCTTGTGATTTACAATATAAAAGCCAATGATTATTTAGAATAGAGCACAATAGAAGCATTTGACCCTTGTTCAACACTGCCTGCTTTCAAACTCGCTGTAAAATTACACACAGATAAAATATGAATGAAAAATTGAGACTTTCTGCATTTGGGTAAAATATATATAAAGAGGTCACCTGTGTGGATTTTGCTAAAGTATTACAAGGATTTACAGGAAAAACTCATTTCAACCACTTCTATAGCATACATATGACCTCATAATTTTAAGCACAACTGTTCAAAAGTTTGCATACACTTTTTTAAAAAAGATATAAATGCTTCATTTTGCATGTATCAATTAAGTTGGTCGAAATTAAATGTATTTCGTAATTAAAAGTAAAACATCTAATTTAATTGATAAATATGTATGTATGTATGTATGTATGTATGTATATATATATATATATATATATATATATATATATATACACACACACACATATATATATATATATATATATATATATATATATATA
>CAIGQQ010026963.1:4530798-4569227 GCA_903798035.1 Danio albolineatus
GTACTTACGGGGTACTTTGCGGGTCGTAAAAGAAAGCGTTACCAAATAATCCTACATTGTGTGCCTTTAAGGCAGTTCTAACTTAAGGCATGATAAATGTTCACCCCGACAGGCTCTGAATGTTCCTTCCGTGCCATGAACCCTTTAACCCCTAAAGCCACAGGAATGAGACCAAGGCGAAATCCACAACATAATCATGATGATGTCATGAATCAACAACGAGGCAAAAGACTCACCTGAGCTCAAAGCGTTTCATGCCGAATGTCTTCCTGTGTAGCTTCTGAAAAGTTGTTATAGTGAGGGACAAATCAAATCATGCAAAAAATTGTATCATTTTCATAATAGCTTTCTTACATACTACAATGTTTTCCACTAAAATTCTACACCGTATTAAAGCAAAACAGTCCTTCAGAAACAATAGCGCAAATATAAAGGCTTTTATTTTCTTACCTCGTGTATAGAAGTTATTTTCCATGAGCACGTAAAGTGACACTGTCTGAAAAATGTCCATATTTTATTGCGGGTCGCGAGGTAACGGCATGTCTACGCGCGAATGAAAATATCCGCGACCGCGTGCTCACGTTACCACTTCCGGCTATTTTTAGCGTAGGCTAACTTACATGCAAGTTTTTTTCTTCAAATATATCTGTAAGGATTCTTTGAAAATCGAATCAAATTGGGTTGTTTAGTGACGAAAGAAAGTTAAATTAAATTTAAGATACTTTTTCATGTGTCAAACCTTTTACTCACTGTTGTTGCAAACATTCATTGATACACAAACAACTATGTTAAAACATTGGCAATGTTTTAATTGTATAATTCCTATCAGCAAGAATAAGCAAGGGATCAGCAAGAACCTGCATAAATCAGCATGAAAACATACCTGACCAGATAAGCTGTTTTTTTCCAGCAGTGTATGTACTGGCAATGTCAGCTTTCCATATGGGGGAATATCTATTGAAAAGACAACGTGCTGTTACAGTAAAAATCTAAGATGCCACAATATTGTGCACATTGTGATTATAAACACCAAACCAAACACCATAGCTCCAAAAATATTAACTTAATGGCTTAAAAAATCTATCACAAAGTGTGTGGCATTTCGAGCACGCCGGCTGTAAAACCTGAGCATTCCTGGGGAGAAAAAAGCTAACCTTTTACATGTAAAAAGGGTTGGTTTAAAAACTGTGGTCCTTGTGATTCATAAATTATATCATATAAAACTGGACTGACAGTTAAAATTACTAGAATTTCTATGTTAAGCTGCTTTGACACAATTGTAAAAAACTGAATTGAATTAAGGTATTAGCAATAATATATTTTAACATATTTGTAATTCCAGTATGACTTTATATATGTAAAATCCAAATATAAACTTGTATGTCAAATACATTCTAGACAAACAGTTTAGACAAACATATCAGTTCGGTTATTGGCTCCAGTTTTTATCAACTCGACTTGTCTAAAGTCAAACATTTCTTAAACCCCACCACACTAGAGATGGCTGTCCATGCTTTTATTACTTCGCGGTTAGACCACTGCAATGCACTTAACTGTGGCATTTCAAAATCTCAATTTTTTCGCCTTCAGTTGGTCCAAAATGCTTCTTTTAGCTCCTCAGTCCAGACTGAAATGTATAAGCGACAGAGCTTTCTCACTGGTGGGTCCTCGGTTATGGAACACTTTGCCTCTTGAGATTAGAATGGCTTCATCACTATCTTAAATCACTCCTAAAATGTACCTATTTAGCTTGGCTTTTTAATATTGCTTCATTTTTAAATAATTCAGTGATTTCTCTTGGCTTTTTTTATGTTATATTCTGTCTTTTTTTTTTTTACTTTAACTTATGCACAGCACTTTGGTCAGTCTTGTGACTGTTTTTAAATGCACTCTATAAATAAATGAACTTGAACTTGAATTCATTTTTCTATATGGGATGACAGCAGTTGGTCATATTCAACTTTTAAAGGAAAATATCCTGCTTTTCAGGCTCCTAACCTGATATGTGTCCTCTTGATTTTTTGAAAAGAAATGTCCCAGACTCCTCATATTTGCATTTCCAATCTGTCTGTCAAAGTCTGCAGTCAAACAATAGAGATTCGGATAGAAACTCAAAGATTTCCTTATGTTTTTGTGCAAGTGTAGGAGTCCGTATAAGCCCACATGTGTGTTAGTTTTAGCAGCACACATTATCAGAGTGAATCCTCTTCTACTGCGCTCTCATACTGTATGAGCCTGTGCTAATGGGCTGTGGATTGAAGCGCCCACTGATTGGATAATTACAGTAACACTGTCTTAACCACTTTTCCGTTGATTTTAAGAGCAGTGGCTTTTTCTCTCGTTTTTAACATATATTATGTCAGGAAACTCTGAACATTTGGAATCATACTTTCAAAAGTGAACCACCTCACCCGTTCGGTGCAACTGATTACACACTCAGAATATAGCTAGAAATAGAGTGTTAATGCGTGCATTACTGCAAACGAGATTAATATTAATGCGTTGAGACCATGCATTTGTGAGAGTGGACATTTGGAATTCATAGTAATGGTTCTTTGTTTCTATTGGTTTACTGCCAGTAAAACCCCAACTAGATCGAGCGTACGCAAGTAATGGTGCACGTCAGATGTGTCCATACTAATGGCTTCATATCTGTCCACTTCATGGTGATAAAAGCCTTTTAAATGCAGAAGCTTTTGACTCCTGAACAGATAAATGGCCACTTGGTCTTATAGCATTTATCTTCACCTTCAAAGAAACAAGTTAACTGGTTATCAGACAGCCCAGTGTGTCAGATTCTGGTGAGTTTATAGATATCAATTTAGATGCACAGCAAAAATTCCAGTGTTAAATATACAGTGTGATTTTTTGGTGTTGTTCAGTGTTAAAACCAGAGTACATCTTAATTCATGAGTGTGAAAGACAGTATATTTAAGAGTTTTTTTTTTCAGTGTTAAACTTTTAACCCAATATGCAGTGTATTTCCCTCCAGTGATGGGAAATCCATTTTTTTTACTCGAACCGGTTCCTTCGGACAAACAGGGATCAAACCAGTATGTTTTACTTAAATTTGAAAAATGTCTTGTTGCATTTTAAAATGCAGAGTTGAATGTATTGAAATTATTTCTGAAAAGATTAATGAACATTTAATAAATAAAAACTATTTTCAACATATTTGATCACTGTTATCTGTCACACCAATTGATAATATAGGAAAAAAGGTTATATATTAAGACTTTGAAGGGTAACACACACTTCAGTTTGATGTAAGAATAAACTCTTACAGTGTTAAAATAAACTCTGTGAGTAATGTACAAATTTCACACTTTAAAAAGTGTTATTTTAACTCCTAAATGAAGGGAGTCATATGTACACCTACGGAGTGTTAAGTTAAACTCAAATTGAGTTAAGAGTACACTGATTTTTTTTGCTGTGTATGGTATTTGCACATCTGTCAAGCAAAATATCAAAAATGTAATCTTAACATTGGGTAATTGTTACGACAGCGATTTGCTTTCTTGCATATTGGGTTCAGCTTGTAAATAATTTAATAAATATAACTAGCAGCTGAAGTCCCTGTTGGCAAAGGTTTAATCTGACATTTTCATTTCTGAAATGTTAAATATACATAGGGCAGAAAAGGACCAAAGGCCCCTCTGTGAAAAAAAACACTGAAGGTCAATAATACTTTGCTAAATGTCTGTATTGATGAAATGTTCATGATCCATGAGATTATTGTGTGCAAAGTCCAAAATGAGCTTTACCTTTTTTAATGTTTCATTTAATATGGAAGTTTTTAATCTTGCAAATATAAGAATGAAATAATAAAAAGTAAAAGGAATCCATGTAGTTTCATATACAAAGATCCAGTTTATACTTTGAAATATGCATTTTATGAATGGGTCTAAACATTATTTGAAATACATTTAGTTTTTATTATCTTACATTGTTATATTGTTTTGAAACCCCTGGTTAACGAAACAAACAACATCTGAAACATTTTTCAAACAAAGCTTTCAAATGTAAATGAACAGCTAAAGAAGTACTGGTTTTAGATAAATGTGTTGTGAAAATGTGTCCATAATGTTAGCTACGTAAATGTCCAGACAATCAAATGCAGCTAAAATTAAATGAAATTGAACGAAATACCTCTGTAGGCTTGCTGCATTATTGATGTATTATTGCAAAAGGTTGAATCTGACTTACATCTACAGCATTTCTGGAGTTTTTTTGCTGACTGTTGATTGACATATGTAAACACATTTGTTTGCTCATGACGTGTCTCATAATAGAAATCATGAACTTCTGATAGAATCATGCTAAACTTGGACATCACTGCTTTGTAAAGATAAAGGTTGATCACACATTTCCACTGGGCTTCTATGACAGACAGGAAAGACACACAAAGGTGAACAGGAAACAGTTAAGAACAGTGTGTTTTCCAGGAAAGATTATTTCTAATTCTTCCTAGATGTTTATACTTGAAAACATTTGTGTATTAGGACTGAAGGACTGGTTTCCATTCAATTATAATGTTAAGTCTCAATAGGACATTAGAGATCAAAATTAAACAACAACTTACAGTTTCGAAGTCACTGCTTACTCCTAAAACAGCAGCATATTTCATGAGGAACATCTATCCTAAAGCACGGTATAACAACATAAAGCAGATACATAAATAGAACACAAAACAAAAAGTGTAAAAGGGGCTATTTACACTAGTGCATTTTTGTTTTAAAACTTTTCTTAGGGGTGGAGGCAAGAAGGTCTCTGGTTCGACTCCCATCTGGACCGGTTAGTATTTTTGTGTGGAGTTAGCATGTTCTGCTCGTGTTCGTGGGTTTCCTCTGGGTGCTCCGTGCCTCCACAGTCAAAAGACATGCAGTATAGGTGAATTGGGTAAACAAATTTGGCCATAGTGTGAATGTGAAAATGTATGAGTGTTTCCCAGTACTGGGTTGTGGCTGGAAGAGCATCTGCTGCGTAAAACATTCAATTCATGTTTTTTTCTATAACGCTTTTACAATGTAGATTGTGTCAAAGCAGCTTACCATAGAAGATTTAGTAAACTGAAACTGTGTCAGTCCAGTTTTATACACATGCTGGAAAAGTTGGTGGGTCATTCTGCTGTGGCAACCCCTGATAAATAAAAGACTATTTCGAAGGAAAATTAATGAATCATGATGTGGGCGCCACGGTGGCATAGTGGGTAGCACAATCGCCTCACAGCAAGAAGGTCACTGGTTCAAGCCTCAACTGGGTCAGTTGGCTTTTCTGTGTGGAGTTTGCATGTTCTCCCCGTGGTTGTGTGGGTTTCCTCCGGGTGCTCCGGTTGCCCCCACAAGTCCAAATACATATGGTATCGGTGAATTGGGTAGGCTAAATTATCCGTAGCGTACCAAGTATAAGTGCCGGCAAAATATCTGCATGCCAAGGTCACGTAATTGCATTTTAAACTGTACATGTCACGAGTAGGGATCAAGGAGAGGGATAACAGGTAAGGATCCAATCACAGTTTAATAAGATTATTCATGCAGGCAAAAAAGTAAAAAAAAAAAATAAAAAAAAAACAGGTGAGGCTAGTACAAAAGAGACAATCCAGGAACATAGTCAAAAACAAGCAATGGTCAAAATAGGCGACTAAACAGGATCAAAGATATAACAAGGCTGTGGTCAAGTTTACAAACAGGTAAAAAACAAATAAACATCAGGACACGCATACTAACATTACCTCAACACATCACATCAAACTTAATGACTCCCTATTGAAATGTGTTTGTGTGGCAAATAAGTAGTCCATGTAATCAGTCCATGAAGTGCTACAGCTGTATGCATGCAATCATCAGAGCTCTGAAAACAGGTGTGTGTGTGTGGTGCATGACAGGATTTGTAGTTCCTTAACACATCTGTAGTTCACCAGCAATCTGTAAGGAATGGATCGCTGAAGATCTTGACAGTTTATTGTGGGTGGAGACATAGAAAAAAATGCAGAAAAAAACGTCAGTCTGGACAAGGAGCCATTCCCTTCTAAAACGCCATTTTGAAATTAAAATGAAAAGAAAAAAAAGATTGTTGGAAACCAGTAACCACTGACATCGAAAGTAGGAAAATAAATACTATGTAAATAAATAGTCTCCATTTTTAGAATTTTTCACTATATCTTCTGTTATGTTTCAGCAGAAGAAACTAAAAGATCAGAGAATTTAAATATTTTGCAGAACAATACCATTAAAATCCCTCCATTTTTGAACAAGGAAAACTACATTATTAAAAAAAACTAATTAAATTTTTTTGTAGGTTACTGTCCAAGTTTGATTTGCACTCTACAGTATATGAACACGTTTCTCAGTCTCCCAAAAGATAATTTCAGCTTAAATTAGAGACATAATCATAGTGACCTTTCTCAGTCTCTGAAAATGAATCACGTCAAGTCTGAACCAAAAAAGGAAGAGCCGAGAAGACAAATGGGCCGTTGGAAGAAATAGCAGGACGTGTCCGTAGACAGCATGAATCTTAGGGATAATGACCCAAAACCTGTCTCGCCTGCTCCAGCGTTGAGAGATGATGAACGGGGAGGGGCAGAGACACCCGAGAGCGCTGTAACCATGACAACTCCATCATGGCACCTCTTTCATCACCAGAGCTGGGGGTAAAACAAAGTGGGTGAGCGTATATCAGTCTGTGAGCGTTAGCTGGTCATAGCAGGCATATAACAGATCCATGATGAAACAATTTGGCCTGTCCAGTGTCAAAAGCTTTGTCAGGTGTAACTAAATTCCATCTGAAATCGAAATGTACAATGTTTAATTTGCTAGCACAGATTGTTAGTCATTAGGTGAACAATAGGTGAACAATTAATCCATTCAAGTTAATTTAATTCAATTCACCTTTATTTCTATAGCGCTTTACAATGTACAGTAGATTGTGTCAAAGCAGCTTCACATGGGAGATTATAGTAAGTTGAAATGGTGTCAGTCCAGTTTTCAGAGTTAAAGTGCAGTTTAGCTCAGTTCAGTGTGGTTTAATATTCACCACTGAGAGTCCAAACACTGAAGAGCAAATCCATCGATGCGCAGCTCTACAAGTCCCGAACCATGCAAGCCAGTGGTGACAGCGGCGAGGAAAAAACTTCACCAACTGGCGAAAGTGAAGAATTAAAAAACCTTGTGAGAAACCAGGCTCAGTTGGGCATGACCACTTCTCCTATGGCCAAACGTCTTGTGCAGAGCTACAGTCTAGGCGCCGGTGGCTGGAGAAGCTGGGCGTCCACTCACTTGATTTGGTAATCTTCAATCAAAGTCTGCACTGTAAAAAAATAAAAAGTTGAGTTAACTTAACATTTTATAGCAACCGAATGCAAAGAACTGTTGAGTATTGAGCTTCAGTGGTTGAAGTTGTGCCAAATTATTTTTTTAAGTTGACCAAAAAGGCTGGTTTAAGTCAAGTATACTTTTCTGGAATAATTTGGCACAACTTCAAACACTTAAGCTTAATAAACTCAAAATATCTTTGGAGCCGGTTGCTTTAATTTTTGAAATTAACTCAACTTTTTATTATTTGAAGATATGGAGAAATCAAAATTTAAAGTCTTCTTAACTGATTTGTTTTTACTTTCATTGAACAGACAGTTCCAAACATGCAGTTGAATCATTTTTATGAGTAAATTCAACTCTGAGCCCAATAATATGTCCGCCTAACTTACAATTTTAAACTGAGTGAACAATTTGTAAGCTGGATTTTTTACAGTGTGACCATTTGCATCAGTTTAATAGTTTCAGTCACAATATTCTTAACCACGCTAAGATGTCCTCGCTGCAGTCTGTAATCACAATGGCGTACTGGCCTAGGTCCAATATGTAGTGGACATTGTACCACCCATTAAGGTGATACCCATACTACTGTGAAGATTAGGTTTAGTGTAGGGGGGGTGTAGGCGATCGTACATTATGCAGTTGACCAGGTCCAGTACGTCATTTAGCTGCGGGCTGCAGCAAGACCTGTGTAGGGGAAATTACAGTTAACCTAACCCAAAAATGCCCAGTCTGTCAGATGAAGAAGAGCTGGAGTAAGAGGATCAATAAAAAGATTTTTTTTTAGTTTACTGTAGATAGTTTGCAGTTTCATCGTCAGAAGCCAGCTTCAACACTCGCAAGGAGTTCGTAGGCCACTCTGCTTACAATCTTAAAACATCAACAATTATACTTTTACATAACGTCATTAACTGTGTCATACATATAGGTGCTTTAACCTGATTGGTTAAAACAGATACAATAAGTAAATTTCCATGTGTGTGTGTACAATATCTCAATATCTGAAGCATCTGAATGTCAAACAGCCTCTTCAGAACTGACCCCAGACCTGTGAAATGATCCAAAAATGAATAGAACACACACACAGAAAGTACAATCTGTTTCTTACCCAAGGCTGAGGGTCCTCTCAGCCGTCTTATCAAAACTGGTTTAAAACTGGTACAATCTACATCCAAACTGGTCTTCTTACATACAAAGGAATTCACTTTAAAAGATTTAACACATACAATGGCAAATAATTTGTCAAGAGTCCAGGTCCACTCAAGGTCTCCATGACCTCTGACCTGGCTGGGTAAATCCTGAGGAAAGAAATCGTTTGGCATACAGAAAAGCAATCACACACATATTATTCCAGTTTTACTCTGTAGTAGGATGACACTAAGGTCATCATATAGTCTAGGCCCTTAAACGTTCAACTAAATTAATAACCATAAAGACATGAATATATACTTGTTACTCCATCCTGGAGCAGACATCCATCAGAAAACCCACACCATTAACCACGCCACTCCTACCATTAGTTTGCTATAAGGGAATAATGTGCGAAAAAGAAAGCCCCGCCCCTACTCAATATTCAGTTTTAGTTGGAAGTACGTCAATATACTGAAATAAAAGTCTCAGCAACTTCTGGTTCAGGCAGGTTTTAACTGATTTTTATTAATGCCGTTTGCTTCAAAAAGATAGTTTACTCCAAATATGAAAAAACAGTTGTTAATTTACTCACTTTCAGATCATCCATGATCAGAAAACATCCATTAAAAATTTAGAATAGCAATCAAGAAGTAACTAAATGTAATCAGGTACATTAATAAAGTAACTGACCATAAGCAGTTACTGTGGATTTAGAGTAACTGTCATGTCATTCTGTACTGATCCGCCTTGTTCCAAATTTATGATCTAAACTGCCAGATTGATACAGCAGTTAAATTGAGTCACACACTGGGAAAAAGCACTGCATAATGTGTTGGGCTACATCTTTAAAATACGACCAGTTTTCTCAGTAGATCTCGTTTTACACTTAATTAAATATACTGAGGTCTGTTTCAACCTACTATATTCTGATTATACTATTGCATTATCACTTACTACGTTTACATGGACATCAGTAATCGAATTATGGCCTTAATCTGATTGAGACAATATGATTAAGCTGTTTATATGAGTTACTTTTTAAATGTTCCTTTCATGATCCTGTTTTACATATTATAGCACATAGATTGATTAATGTCGTTGTATCATCAGATTATCCATGATTCCTGTGGAGTTTAATGTAATTTTGGGTGTTTCACTTAAAATTTTTTGCAGTTTGGCACTTTCACTTTTATTCAGGAACATTTCATTCATGCCCCTGTGACACACTGAGATATTGGATGCGAGTATGAATTAAGGACTGGTGGAAGAGCATTGTTTTAATGGAATTTGAAACCACATGCCGAATGGGAGAAAAAAACCCTCTGCATTTTGTGGTGTATGTGTCTGTGGTCCTTTACTGACTAGATAGGTGCAGAGAATAGTGTCAAACAGCTGTGTGGGTATGAAATATCCTGTCGCAAAACATGGCGAAAAGTCCTACATGACGGTAACAGTTTGATTAAGGTGTTTACATGTCTGTACTGCACTTCACAAACACGACTAAATCGGCATACTCTATGTCTTAATCTGATTTCTGTTTGGTTTAAGGATTTAATTAATCAAAAATGGCTGTTTACATGGCAGACTCTTAATCAGAGTGTTGTCTTAATCGTATTAAAATCAGATTATTGGTGTCGATGTAAACGTACTCATTGCCATTAAAAGAATTCTGAAATTGATGATACACCATGCACTCCAAATGGAATACATTGCCCTACAAAGGGCACAGCGGTGTGAAAACAATCATGGTCCCCATATTGAAGTGTGGTTCCAAATCAAAGTGCTCAAAACTAGCCACTTCGAAGGGCCCTTAGGAATTGAGATGGACTAAATCTGTATTTAACCTCAGAATGATCGGATGTGTACCAGCTGGCTTCACTATATCTTCCATGTAATGTATATGGTTAATTGAAATAGTTACACTACTTACAAGTAAAATAGGTTAAATTGAAATCTTTAACATTAAATTAACAAAGTAACCTTCCAAACATAATACTATCATATTGTTATACATCTTGAAACATATTTCAGTATGCTATATTCTATCATAGCTACAGTTTCAGAGGGGGAAAAAAGACTAATTTTATCAAATGTTTGGTATAACGTTGAAGATCTACACTAAAATCATTCTGTTGTCAATGTGTTTATCAAGAGATTGAACATTTCTGTGGGTCACAAGCCCTCAGAACAGAATGTCTGTCACAGCTGTTACTCTCGATAACAAACATTTGTTACCAGGAAACCCAAATGCTCAATCAGGCCCAGCCAAATAACAAGCCAGAAACCAACTGGCCACTTATGCATTTTCCCTTTTTTATGTTTTTTTTTCCAACTGGCCACTTCTGCGACCCGGCTCAAGTGGTGTTTGAGCAGCTCTCCATGGTAACCGTATTGCCATGACAACTCATTTTATGGGGTAAAAATAACAACAACAACAACAACAAACTCAAAAGGAATACAATGGAATTAATTGGCGAGCGAGGGGATGACAGAAAGCATGAAACGCTGCCATCGGTTTCCCTGCATGAAAGCTTATGTGTGTCACTTTCTCCAAATCTCAGACAGTGTGAGGATTTTTCTTTTTCTTTTTTTTTGCATGCGAGACTGTTAAATCATTCACTGCGGCTTCCTGTGCTTCTGATTGTGCTTTCAGCTAATGGATTCTCCAGAAGAATTAGAGATATTGTAGATCTCTGTGGTGAAAATGACAGCTGTGTGGAAATACAGGTGCTGGAGCATATTTAGTGCAGGTACAAATCAACAAGCACACAGGGATTAAATGCGACATTACCTGTTAATTTAATTTAGACTGTAATGTTCCAAATATTGCTCCAAAAAAAGAATCACAGAAACATTTAGAAAAGGTTTGTACAAATAAACCATTTTGTCATCTGATTTTCTTTCTGTTGTCAAAAGATCTAAAATGGCTTTTTTGTGGTATCACTGGAATTTCCTGTTTTACTAAAATAGAAAATATTAATTAATGACCGAATTACCCTGACTAAAGTTGCTTCCTACGGAAATACATAAGGAGTAAAGTGGGACCATCCTCCCGCTGGCCCACCACCTGTAGCTTTAAGGGGCTATGCATTGTGGAACATGCAGTGATCAAAGGTCAGCACCACGACGAACACAGAACACAGAAATTGGCTCTTGGGACATGGAAAGTTGCCTCAATGGGAGGGAAAGAGCCTTAGCTTGTGCGGTACCGACTAGAAACAGTCAATCTCACCACCATGCACCATGTGAGCTCTCGAACTCAACCTCTTGAGAAGGGCTGGACTCTTCTACTCTGGAGTTGCACAGTGAGTTATCTTATAACTCTCCAACTTAGCCACCATGTGTTGGAATTTTCCCTGGTGACCGAGAGGGTTGCCTCTCTGCCCCTTCGGGTCAAAGATAGGTCTGTCCATGTAGCTTCTGCTTATAGGTCAAACAGTGTAGAGTACCCGGCCATCTTGGTGTCCTTGGCAGGGATGCTGGAAAGTGCTCCAACCGGAGACTGTACTTCTAGGGGGACTTCAATGCTCACATGGGTAATGACAGTGATACAGTACCTGAAGATTAATGATTGGGAGGAACAGAACACGAGTGGTGTTCAGTTGTTGGACCGCATTCCATAACAACTCATAATATACACCATGTTCAAACATAAGGGTGTCCATCAGTGCACATGGCACTAGTCGATGATCGACTTTGTGGTTGTTTCATATGATCCAGCTCTATGTATTGGACACTCGGATAAAGAGTAGGGCAGACAGATCCGCTGGCAGAGGAGGAGGCTAGAAAGATCTAGCAGGCTCAAACATGTTTTGAGGGTCCTCTGGGAACATCTGGCTGAACCACATGTCTGAGGTTTTTTCAACTCTCACCTCCGGAAGAGGTTTGACCAAATCCAGAGGGAGACTGGAGACATTGAAATCGAGTGGTCCATGTTTCTACCAGGCGTGACTGGCTTATGCGACTCCCGTGGCAGCTGATGATTACTGATATGCCAAGCGCTCTGTAGCCCAGGCAGTTGCAGAAGCAAAGAATCTGGCCTGGGTAAAGTTCAGGAAGACCATGAAGGAAGACTAACAGTCGATCTCAAAAAATATTCTGGCAAACCATCCAAAACCTCAGGAGGGGGAAGCAGTCTTACTCCAACACTGTTTACAGTGAAAGTGTGGAGCTGTTGACTCCAACTGTGGATGTTGTCGGACGGTTTGCCAGAATCGTTTTTGAGAAGCTCAAGCAGTCAGTTGAAGTGGCTCAGTCGCCGTTTCGGATGTCTCCTGGACACCTACCTAGGGAGGTGTTTCAGGCATGTCCCGCCAGGAGGAGACCCCAGGGAAGAGCCAGGACATGCTGGAGGCACTATATCTTTCGGCTTGGTAGGGAACGCTTCGGAATCCCCAGAGAAGCTGGAAGATGATTCTGTGGAAAAGGAAGTCTGGGGTTCTCTACTGAGACCGGCCCAGGATAATCAGCAGAAAATGGATGGAAAACTAATGTTCAAGGCAAATTCATGTTCTATTCTATTCTATTCTATTCTATTCTATTCTATTCTATTCTATTCTATTCTATTCTATTCTATTCTATCTAATACTTTACAATAAGGTTGTATTAATGTTAGTAAATGTATTTGCTAACATGAACAAACTATAAGCAATACAGTACATTACAGTATTTATTCATCTTTGCTAAAATTAGTAACAAAGATGAATGAAGTAGTTGTTACACCAACCAAAACTAATGTTAATGGTCAAATCATGTACAAAATACTGCGTTAACACTTTTTAAACTGGTACAGCCTGGTAAGAGACATGAAGAATGAGAGAAAGATGGAAAGAAGAGAGAAAAAGAGAGAGATGCATAGAGAATGAAGGAGCTAAACAATAATTAATGGGGCTTATCTCTCACAGTCTCCTTGGAGATGGATGTGTTTTGCGCTGTTTAAAACTGTAGAAGTGATGCAGCACAAGCTCGGGTCTGCAGTCAGACACATGTGCCAGGCTTCAAACACACAAGAACCAATGTGGTCCAAAACCTACAGCTGCACCTCAGGCACTGCTCACAAACCTTCAATATTTAGATTTTATTTGTATTCCTGCAGAAATGCATAACACATGCCTACATAATACAAGTTATGAACTGCTGTTTCTTTAGACACATAACATTGTACATGTTCATTCAAAAGTTACAGTGCTGTACCATATCATTTAGTAAAGCCCAAAGTATGCTTTGGTTTTTACGTGCACTATAGTATGTGTACGGTGCAAGACACACTCAGTCAAAGTTTTCTAACTGTGCAAGATGTATGGAAAGAAATCAGGATCAAAAGTCAGTCTTTAAACAAAATGTGTGAAATTTCAACATGGCAACACGCTCAACCCGACTGTTGAGGCAGGAATTTTGCATCTGTTTCTTCTGTAGGATAAGCTATGTACGGTTCCACTTGGTAGCAATATGAAAGGTAACCACAGCTATGTTTCCATGATACGGGTGCCACGGTGGCGTAGTGAGTAGCATGTTCACCTCACAGCAAGAAGGTCGCTAGTTCGAGCCTCAGCTGGGTCAGTTGGCAGTCTGTGTGGAGTTTGCATGTTCTCCCCATGGTTGCGTGGGTTTCCTCCAGGTGCTCTGGTTTCCCCCACAAGTCCAAAGACATGTGGTATTTTGGTATATATGTGGTGAATTGGGTAGGCTAAATTGTCCGTAGTGTATGAGTGTGAATGGATGTTTCCCAGGGAGAGGAATTGCAGCTGGAAGGGCATCCGCTGCGTAAAATATATGCAGGATAATTTGGCAGTTCATTCCGCTGTGGCGACCCCTGAATAATAAAGGGACTAAGCCAAAAAGAAAATGAATGAATGTTTCCATGATCCACCTATTTTCATCTGCATTTTGTAATATCACATAAAAAACAGCTTAATGGAATGGCACCGAGATGTGCATACATTTCGAAAATGCGCAAAAAAAAACTTTTTACCTGAAAAGAAAATAATTTGCACAAACTATAACAGAGACACAATTACTGAATTAAATCCAGCACATTCATCAAAAATGTCATGTGATTTAGTTTGAACAGATCATGTCATAACAAAAATGAGCGTGATGGGAAACTGCCAACAGGATTTGACCGAGTAGAACATGTTCCTGGATTAACATCTATGTTGATCCTGGAACAACATTCCCATCAGCCAATCAGAATTAAGGAATAGGTTTACAGTTTATGTTAAGTTTAGGCTTACAGTTAAGTTTATGCACTTCTACATGCTTGTTATCTCACTATTATTCCCCTCTGATTTTGGGAATAATTTACATTTATGCTTGGGTTTAGTGGTAGGGAATAGGTATGATTAAAATTTTCGAACAAAACTGATGTTTCAGGATCAACATAGATGTTAATCCAGGATCGCATCGTACTTGGCAAAATCATGACATGCGATGGGACACACCTTGAAAATGAGCACACCTCCGAAAGCCACCGAGTGTTCATTGCACTTCATCTTCTGAGGTGCAAGCAATTTATTCTATTAGAAAAAAAGGCCCACATTTTTAATGTTGATATTTGGTGCCAGATTATCAGGAAGTAATGATTTTGTTCTCATTGTATGAAAACAAGGCTTATTCGCAATTGTTTTATGCAATGTTTCAGCTTTGTTCTTAAGTCTAATTGGCATCTTTAGATGGAAACATTGCTAATGTTGAGGTGCTACAGTAATTTTGAATTTGTTTCTTTATCATGCGTAGACCGGCTACTGTTTAACCAATGAAGGGAATCAGGGTCAAAAGTCTTTAAACAAAACATATGAAAATGTATGAGAACTTGCAGCCTGATCTAACAAGGAAACATAACTATTTTACATATTGTCAGAAAAGTGGCTAATTTGTATGAATTCATATGACTTTGTTCATATAAACATTTTTTAAAAGGAGGTGCGCCCTCAAGCCTCACTCCTTAACCTATCGCTCATTGGGGGATGAGTAAATCGTATTAAAATGTATGAATTTCACTAATTTAAAGTTACAAACTGCCATGAGATTGATTTTTTCTGTCATGAATGATGAAATGTTATTCAGTCTGTTTAGACAAGCAAAGTTTGCCTGTGTTGAGGTGCCAATTTTGAATGGGGTTCTTTAACGTAGGCCTTTATAGTTTGATCAAGGCCATCAGGCCAAAAGTCTTGAAACAAAAAGTGGGAACTTATGTAAACATGACCAATTTGACTGTGTTGAATTGGCAATTTTAAATGTGTTTCGATGGATATTGTAGGCACTGCTTTTTGACTTTTTTGAGATGCCAATTTGGAACGTGTTTCGTAGAAATGCAGTTTTGACTGTATAACAATAACACAATTCCAAATTCTAATCTTCAACATAAATTTGATGATGTCAATATGAACAGTTTGACCATGTCGAGGCAGCAGATTTGAACATGTTTGCTTAGTACACATAGACTAACAATATGTTGTCTAAATTTGTGATATTAGATCATATCAACATGCAGTTTGCCTGTGTTGAGCTTGTTAAAGTTAGGGGTGTCAAAATTAATTGTTTCTTCGGTATTGTTTCTTCGGTGCACCGTGATGCAGACGCGGACAATTCGGTATCGGTTCAGTAATAGATCATAACCGGTTATTATGTATTGACATCATTTATCTCATTTGCGCTATGTCTCCGTAGCTTACTATGGCGAGGGAGGCGAGATTGAGTATTTACAATGCTCCAATTACTTAAAAACTCAGAAACTGTGCGTAATTTCACAGCTTGTGTGCTTGCTGGACTTTCACTGACACTTACAGCAGAAGTCTCTATTTCACTGCGATTAAGAAAATGAAAGTACTCCTTTTCTCTCTCTCGCTGTGGCCCATCTAACCTGCTGGCGTGACTTTTCCTCTCCTCTCGGCGGTTACAGCGATACTTATGGATACAGACACGAGTGTGTGTCTGCAGAGTTTTCTCCTCCACGTCTATCATGGATCAGCTGTGATCGCCGCTGCCGTTTATCAGTGTTTATCATCGGTGAACAGCACCAGAGCGTTAGAGCCAATCGCAGCCCTTCCTGTTGAGCGCGTGACCAATCATAGGGTTGTAAGAACGAACTCACTAGACAAGGCTCAGAAAGCGAGCGGGATATTTATATATCTTTATTTGCTATAAATGCTATTATGTTGTTCTGTGCATGTACTTGAGTTTTTAAAGGTACAGTTTATATATCTGACTGTTTGTATTAAAGGACAAAATTGTGTTACAAATAGTATACAAATATATTTATACATTTTAATACAACAATTATTGTGACGTGAACAATATAAAACTGTGTATGGAAAGCATCGTCAACGCACCGTGATGCACCGAGATATCAAATTGAACCGAATCGATGGCATGATAATCGTAACCGAACCGAACCGTGAGACTAGTGTAGGTTCACACCTCTAGTTGAAGTTTGACACGGTCAAAGTGTTCACTCTGATATCATCAAATTTCAATCCTTTTTTTGTAATTAGTTTGGTCCAGGATGACACGGTGGCGCAGTAGGTAATGCTGTCGCCTAACAGCAAGAAAGTCGCTGGTTCGAGCCTCGGCTGGGTCAGTTGGCATTTCTGTGTGGAGTTTGCATGTTCTCCCCGTGTTCCTCCGGGTGCTCCGGTTTCCCCCACAGTCTAAAGATATGCGGTACAGGTGAATTGGGTAAGCTAAATTGTCCGTAGTATATGTGTGTGAATGAGAATGTATGGATGTTGCCCCGAGGGATGGGTTGCGGCTGAGCAATAAGTTGACGATTCATTCCGCTGTGGCGACCCCGGATTAATAAAGAGACTAAGCCGACAAGAAAATGAATGAATGAATGTGTTTGGTCCAGACCAAAATGTACACACATGTGTTCTTACGTTAATGAGTTTGCCCGCAAGGTGGCTACACTAGAAGGAAAGGGATTTTTACTTGTCATAACTCTAAAAGAGAAAAGTGTAGACATTGGACAACGACAAATCTTTCAAGTGTTGATAAATACTTTGAAAGGCTGTTGTACACTAAAATACGAAGTATACTTTGGGCTTTGGTGTAGAAGCCTCTTTATTTAATATGTTACATCATCCCTGAAACACACAGACAAACTCACGTTTACTGGCTAAAGGCAGATACTGTTGACCCATTATGAAAACGATCTGTATAACTAGACAGTGAATGCATCGTCTTGCTAGATACAGTAGTGATACTCCGCTACATACAGTAGTATTGATATTTACATGATGCATTTTCTGGTCTAAAGAGCATGGCGTTGCACTGGTATGAAACATAAGGCAACTATGGCAGACAACACACCAGAAAAAGTCCCACACGAAAAAGATTTGTTTGTTTTGTCTGTGCAAACATGATTGACTTCTCAACAATATCAGCCTCTCTTAACAAGTGTTGTTATTTATAATTAGTAGTATTACAAGACAGTAGGCACAACTTGGACAGGCTATACAGCAAGTACTCGCAAAAGAAGGTTAGAATACAGTCAACTAACACACATAGAAAGCTTTCTCATTTTGGTCCCATATCAACCAGCGGCGTTATGGAATTTGATGGCTGATGATGTCAGATGCAGGACTTTGCGTAATGTGCATAACAGAAAAGGATGGTTGGGAAAGCATGCGGCTGCTACTCTGCTCTTTGGGGAATATTTATCTACTTGTTTGATTCATTTCCCTATTAAGTTAAAATACTTTGGTGAATCTACATTTGTAGGTTGTTGCTCATGCGTTCTTTGTAACATGATAAACAGGCCATTCCTACAGTTGTGATAGTTGGCCTGTGATCTCTGGAAAGATACTGTACAGGCACAGGCTGCTTTCTGCGTTTGTCCAAATAAAGTCAAGCTGAGTGGAGAAATGTTTTATAGATCTTTATCTGCAAAGCTCTTCAGAAGTTTGGGGTCAGCAGGATTTCTGATAGATGTATTCAGCAATAATTCATTATTAGGTGATCAGATTTGAGCGGAAAAACAAACATTTAAATAGTTACAAATGAATTATATTCCAAATAAATTTATAAGGTAGCACTTTACAATAAGGTTCATTAGTTAATGCATTTACTAACATGAACTAATCATGAACAACACTTGTACAGCATTTATTAATCATAATCGAACATTTACTAATGCATTATTAACACCCAAGTCCATGCTTGTTAACATTAGTTAATGCACAGTGAGTTACCGTTAACTAACATGAACAAATACTGTAGTAAATGTATTGTTCATTGTTTGTTCATGTTAGTAAATGCATTAATTTGCATTAACTAATAAACCTTATTGTAAAGTGTGACCATTTAGAAAAGAATCCTGAAAAAAAAATGTATCATGGCTTCCATAAGAATATTAAGCAGCACATTTTTAACATTGAAGTAATTAACATGTTTCTTGAGCAGCAATTCAACATATTAGAATCATTTCTGAATCATGTTGATGTTCGAAATTTAGTACATAACTGAAAAAATTTACAGGGACATTCTACCAGAAATGTACATTTTCACTTATAAAAAAAAAATGTATAAAAAATGAAAAATTTCACTTATAAAAATATAAGAATGTGACCTTCAAAAAATCATACAAAAACAAGCATAAAATTAGTGCTGTGCCGATAAACGATATTATATTAAATCGTGATAAAATGTACGTCAATAACAATGATAAGCTCTGGACTTTTTTTTCTCTAAATTGATCCAAGAACCAATCACACAGCAGAAATGTGCAACAACTGGAATATGAAAAGTGTGTTGATATTAAAGGTTGCACTGAATTTTCCAATAGTATCTGGATGCAGCCTTTATGATGTAAGCTGAGATTGCATTTTTCAGCGATGCAATGTCAGACACGATGTACTCAGAGGAGCTTCTGACATCACTGTGAGGGGTAGGGTTAGGGGTGGGCTTAGTTGAGCCTATTAAAAAGCATTTGATGCAGCTCAGATTGCACTGCACCCGGTCTGCATCCAGACCCCTCTCAAATTTTTGGCCACCAAAAATATAGCGGCCGAAAATATGTTATGCCATTTAATGGACCCTCTAATTTTTGTGGCTTAAGTTACTCCTTTAATCAGCAAGCATTAACAACTGATATTGAAATATATATCGTTATAGTTCAATATGGAAAATAATTATGGAGATTGCATTTTTGCCCTATCGCCCTGCCCTATATAAAATCATACAATTCAATGATAGAACGCATCCTTGATCACTGTCAGCTTCTCTTCCGTCAAATGACGTCACTTCCTCTGAATCATAGCCTTAAAGGTGTATTGCATGCATTTTATGTTGGATTTAACGCAAATGTGACAGGACTGACAGAAACATGGGGGAAACTGTACATTTATATATTTGTAGTATTTATTTGTAGAATTTATTTATAATTTCATGTTTTTAATCAATTGATGTGAATGATAACAACTTAAACTTGTTTTATTTTTTTCAAGTTTCTAAATAACAAAACTATTAAAGCTGTAGGTTTAATTGGGCTGAGGACAAGGACAATGACAGGGTTTTTACAAATGTTTTTAATAAAGAAAACAAATCTGAGAACCAAATGAATGACATATTCCTTTACAAAAGAACTCCCAAAAATCAACCATCTGTCCATTTTAGAAAGTTTAGGGATGAAATACTTTTTATTCACTGTATTTATGTTTTTACTTCAGGGCCAGATAATGTACGTTTCTGGTAGAATGTCCCAAAAACAGAATACGGTTTGCTTGAATTCCAATAATATCACTATTTCTAGGTCTCAGTGAGCATAAAATACTGTCTTTAATGCGTATTTGAAAAATTCTTACCAACCCCAAACATCAGCATATCTAGAATTTGTATCAGACACGCACTTGGATAGACAATCTCATCAATTTATTTGAGAATCTTGTATATAAAAACAGAAATGTTGCTGGCTTAGTGATAGAAAAAAGATAACAATTTTAGAGACACCAGTTATTAGAATAGGCTTGTTCTTTCAAAAACAAAAAATAACTGTTTTGACAGTTACTAGGATTGCATTTAAAGCATTCTAGATTAATTTAATGGGGTTTTCAGCAACATTACTTCTTTAGTTAATGTGCCCTAAATATAGAAATACATAAAAGTACATTTTTGACCAAAAGTACTTACACTCTGTCATACAAATACATGCCTGGAAGCTTGAAAATGGACAGAAGAGCGTGATGGTTTGACTAGAAATGTTCTGCATTGTTGACTGTGACAGGTGATGTATGATTGATGGGAAAATGAATGATTGGTGAAATGAACCTCAGGCGAGTCACTATCAGCACAAACGGCCTCAGGTCAGAGTGGTCACTTCTGCTTGAGAGTAGTTTGCTGGAGAAGTGAGCGCATCTTTACAGCTCTCTGAAACATACAGAACACAGAGAAAGAAAGCCGGTGAACTAAACAGAACATACTTACAGTAAATACAATCTGCTTTTTCAGTCATTTTCTAAATGATTCATGGGGATGTTGAAGCTAATTATTTCCTCTCCCTATTTAAAAACATATTTATTTTGTTTTCTTGCAATGCATGTACTGACACATGAGATTGGCCAATAGCAAACCAATAGCCAACCAATCATTTCTTGGTGGACAAAAACAAGACCAAAAATCGCAAAACAAGTCCCGCCCTACATGTTTTTCTTATTCAAAAATGTGTTACTCCAATTTAATCCAATATACACCACAATAGAGAGGTAAATATATTTTTAAGACAAATCTTTCCAGAAAATAAATAAATAAATTAGATTGATCTCTGGTGACTATGGAGGTCATTCAAGTACAATGACATGACATGGTGCGCTATCCTGCTGGAAGTAGCCATCAGAAGATGGGTACACTGTGGTCATAAAAGAATAGACATGGTCAGCAACAATACTCAGGTAAGCTGTGGTGTAGACACAATGCTCAGTTGGTACTAATAGGCCCAAAGTGTGCCAAGAAAATATCTCTCACACCATTACACCACCACCATCAGCCTGAACCGTTGATACAAGGCAGGATGGATCCATGCTTTCATGTTGTTGATGCCAAATTCTGGTTATTTTTTCTTTTTTGTACCATTCTCTGTAAACCTTACAGATGACTGTGCGTGAAAATCCTGTTAGATCAGCAGTTTCTATTAAAAACATTAGAAAGAATACACAATGACTTACAAAACATCTTTGAATCGGTGATACACTTTGATTTTAAAGTTCCATTTTTGGACATACATGAGGAATGGTTAAAAGGGATAAGTACTGTATTTAATGAGTATCTTGTTGATGGCTGTCAAAAAAAGCATTGCCAAAAAATTATTTTCAAAAGAAAGTCCTACCCTTAATATATGGATGGGAATTACAATGGAAATTTATAAAATGGAGCAAATTACTGCATTTGTAAATCTGAAAATGGAACAATTTATTTCATTCTGGGAAAAATGGACCAATTATGCAACATCCCATAGACCTTAACCTTCTACTTACCTCAAATCTGAAGAATCACTCCATACATGTACATAGTTTTGTTGCTGATGTTTATGTATATTTTATTTTACTTATTTATTCATTTATTTTTACTCCCTCCCCCCCTTTTTTTCTTATTTTATTCTATTTATTTCCCTCTTTTTTATTTTATTTTTTAAACTTTTTTTAATATGTATAACATTAGTGTACATGTACACAAAAAGCATATATTGCTGAAAGAGAAAGTGGATGTACAGAATTTGTGCTTATATTTGTGAGTGTATTAAAATCTGTGATCTCTGACATGTATCTGATGTAAGTGTAGAACCATTTGAGAAAATAAAAAAGATAATAATAATTTTTAAAAAAAGATCAGCAGTTTCTGAAATACTCAGACCAGCCCGTCTTGCATTAACATCCATGCCATGCTCAAAGTCACTTAAATCACTATTCCTCCCCATTCTGATGCTCAGTTTAAACTGCAGCAGATCGCCTTGACCATGTCAGTGGCCGGTGAGTGTATGTATACATGTATCTATATTCTGTATATATAATATTTATTTTAATATTATGTTTATTTAACACTTAATATTTAATTTGAGTTCATTTTAATAATTAGTTTTACTGGAAGACAGCAAAAGAACACTGTTGTCCTTTTTGTAGTACTCTAAGACTAAGCATTTTTACAAGTATTTTAAGTAAAAAGCACTTTGACAGTACAAATATGTTCATATCTGATCCTGCCATTATTTTAACAGCCATCATTACTGAGTTTATAAATTAAATCTACAGTATATAGACCATTTTAAATCTATATAGACCAAAGAACGTAAACAATAACAATGGTCCCGACGTAATTCCTGTTTTACATTTTTAATTTCCAAAGCTTCCGAGAATCCAAAAAGATCCACATGTTGATAAATAATGTTATGATAGCTGTTTCAATGTTAAGCCATGATTGAATTGTATCTTGTTATGAATTAGTTTGACAACAAGCAGGAAATATTCATGGGCTGATACCATCGCCACATTGAAATAGTCTATACTGTATGTGTATTTGACATAAATGGACATATGACAACATAAAATGGCCTTTTAAAGGTGAAAAATGCACCAAAAAAGGCAGAAATCGTCTGGCCTTCAGGAGCCCTACAATGAATTCAGAGGCTCTGGGAAAGCTGTCGGGCCTCACCATGTTGCTAATGGAAGCCTATTAGCAGCAATTACATTGAGTTGCCTTTCAGGACCAGAAGCACATCCATAACTACCATCAGCACTGATGTAGATGATGCCTTTCAGTGCTGGATGACAGGCCTGCCACATAATTACACACAAATCAAGAAAGAAGTCAGCTTGGAAAACACAGCACTGTATGAGGGAGGACAGTAGTCAAGGAGACGATGTCTTCATGGCAAAATTTTATTTTACAGTAAATGTTACAATCTTTAAGATGGTCAGTCAAGGGGAAGGAGAGTAACATTCATTTTGGGTGAAACACATAAGTACACAATATCAAAAAGTGAGGGACAAAATACCAAAACTAACTAAATGCAATAAAGTGTTTTTATTTACAAACATAGTGATAATAATGCAAAAATATGTATATATGAAGAACAATAAATATTTACAAGAATATACTGAAAATTACTGTCAACACAAAGGGACACAAAGTGTTTGAGAGATGAGACGCGGGCAGCGTCCAAACAATAGAAATAAATAAAACAAAAACAATCTATTCTATCGGCCCAACCTCTACCCTAACTATCCAAAAGAAAAAATATATCAGTTATTGAAAAGAAAATCTTTGCGTCTATTCTAAATATGCCGAGGAGTGGATACAATATTAAAAGGATAGGCTACCCAAAAGTTAACTTAACCATGTCGTTTTTATAGGTGAACGAATATACTTTTAAATGATTGTATTGCGATTTATATATTAACGAAGCTTTTCCTTCCACCCCTCGTACATTAACAACAATTTTTGTTTCATTTTTGGGGCAAACTATCATTTCAAGAGTTCACACTTAGCTGATGATTGATATTAAAGCATATTTGGCATGCTGTCCCGGGAGAGAGCCCTGAGCTCAGAATATCCTTGAGCCCGAGGCTTACTCCTGTTTAAAGGGCGAGAGGAGAGTTTGAGCTCAGGTAAGTCTCGAGAACTCCCCCCGCTTGTGAACGTGATGAGATATATCTGACTAGAGTTCCCTTAAGAGGCTATTTAAAGTAGTCAATTTACTTATGTTGTATGTTTTTTGGACGGTGGGAGAAAACCAGAGAACCCAGTGAAAACCCATGCGAACATGGGGAAAACATGCAAACTCCACACAGAAACGCCGACTAGCGCGGGGAGAGGCTGAACCATCAGCGTTCTTGCTGTGAGGCAACAGTGCTAACCACTGGGCCACCGTGCGGCCCTATCAGAGAAGGGGAGGAGTTGGGGTGGAAGAGGGGATTCTTCAAGACGAAGATAACTGGAGTAGAAAGCTCTGGTAAGTTATAGTGTGTCAGGATTCATCTGATTGGTGCAATATGAGGAGCTGATGTGGTACCAGCTGTGCTCAATCATAAGCATGTGATCCACTCGAAATTTAGTTTATAAATAAACCCCACTTAAAGACTTGTTTTCAATGAAAATATATCATGAATTCAGTTTGTTTTCAGTGGTAAACTTAATTATTGTTATTCATTCATTCATTCATTTTCATCCGCTTTTCCAGGGCCGGGTAGTGGGGGCTGTCTTAGGAGAAAACCCCATACTTCCCTCTCCCCAGTTCCAAGGCCAGTCGAGAGAAATAGTTCCTCCACCATGTCCTGGGTCTTCCCCAAGGCCTCCTCCCAGTGGGACATGCCTGGAACACCTTCCTAGGTAGGCGTCCAGGAGGCATCCGAAACAGATGATCGAGCCACCTCAGCTGACTTGCAGCAGCTCTACTCCGAGCTCCTCCCGGGTGACAGAGCTCCTCACCCTATCTTTAAGGGTGCGCCCTGCCGCCGCTTGTATCTGAGATCTTGTCCTTTCGGTCATGACGCAAAGCTCATGACCATAGGTTAGAATAGGGATGTAGATTGACCGGTAAATCAAGAGCTTTGCCTTTCCGCTCAGCTCCTTCTTTAACAAATTGGAATGGTACATCGACCGCATTACTGCTGCCGCTGCACCAATCCGCCTGTCAATCTCACGTTCCATCCTTCCCTCACTCATGAACAAGATTCCAAGATACTTGAACTCCTCCACCTGAGGTAAGGACTTTAATTATTGCTATATACATATAATATTATGAATATTATTAAATTTCATTTTTTAACTCCTGTTTGACTGGCACTAAAAATACATCACACACCATCAATAAACAAACAAACAAACAGAAGAAATGCCACGAGTCTCTGTCCTACAGACCACTCGCACACATTTATTTTTAACATCAGCAATGACATTTCCAAGCATGAAGCATCTTTGCTATGTCTAGTGAGGGAATTATTGCCAGTAATCAGTGCATGCTTTCTGACAGGACCACAGCTGCTGTCGCTCAGCCCCTCATTGATTCCCAGAGTGCATCAGTCTCCACATCAACGAGGGAAGCTCGAATTTTTCACACAAATGAGAAATCAACATCACAGAATGTCTGAATGTAAAACTTCAACAACCTCAGTCTGAGTCCTCAAAACAAACATGCATGTCAATTGGATAGTTGCCTCATCAAATGGGGAAAAAAATTATTTTAGACTTGAATTAGTTATTCATTAATGGAAATATTCATTTGTTTCTCATTATGAATGCTAAGGCTCAAAATGGAATCATAAAACAACATTATGATAACAAATTGATCCTATTTTTCCAGGTCAATGTTCCGTTATGAATGTCAGATCATGATTCGCACGTATCAGTAGTCTCGCTTCAGCAACAGGTGCTAATAAGCTTGTGTTTCACATTAGCAGCACTGGTAAAAAAGACTCCTGCTCTTTCATCTGGAGACGGCAGAGGTAAAAAGGTGGAATGTTTGCTCAAGCAGCGCATGATCAAGCGATTATCTCCAGAAATAGACTGCCGACAACCTGTCAGAGCCTTGGGGATTTTTTGGGGCCGAGACAGAAGTCAGTGAGGCTGAGACGAAGTCTGTCTCGACAGCAACCAGTAATGAAGAATGTCGGCTTTGTCAAATGCCTTGTCTGTCGTGACGCTCTTCTTGTTTTATGCAATGATATCATCCTGTTTTGCCTGTTTTTGAAATGCCAGCTACAGAATAATGAGCTGGAGAAAAATGTCTGCACTTATTTTCTGGTGCTGTAGAATTCTCATTTATCGTGGCGCTTGTGGTTTGTGGTCAATTATTTTTAATCATCTTTAAAATAGGGATTGATCTTCTGTGGAGCTTTGCTAGCTTAATTTCCCTCTTTGCACTTTACAATAGCATTATTTTGATTAAAATCAATATTTCATAATCATTTATTTATTTATATGGGTAATAAGTGGGATAATGTACAATAAGCTGTCATTTTGCAAGGTTAATGCAAATAATTGGTACAAGACCTCCTCCTTGATCATGCAATATGGTACTGCCACAGTTTCATAATGCACCAAATACAGTATATTATACAAATCATAATAACACAACAGATTTCTAATGTTAGGCTTTGTGCAATTGCTTTAGCAAAGCACACAATCAAACTAAAACTGAAGACAAAATAAAAATATAATAAATCAAAAATGAAATAAAAGTAAATGGACAGAATCATAAATTATTTAAGATCAACTAAATAATTAAATCAAGATTAAGACGTAACTGGCACCATATTCAACTGTGATGTGAACTAGTGTCTGTTTAAATATAAAGTCCGCAGTTTCCTACTCCTACAGAATATACTTCTGTGTGTTTATAAAGCACCTATAGAAAATCATCATATACTGTGACAATCTATACCTTTACTCCCATTAATCCCTGCTGTCAAAAGACCTTTGGGATAAAGCTGTAGAAAGGCACAGCTTAGGAGAAGGCTACAAAACTACTTCAAATGCTGGAAAAGTTATTTAGAATGTGATTTGATATGACAAATAAAGTAATTATTTCAAAGAGGTATGATGATTTTCTATAGGCACTGTATTAGGTACACCTTACTAGTACCGGGTTGGACCCAATTTTGCCTTCAGAACTGCCTTAATCATTCACATAGATTCAACAAGGTACTAGAAATATTCCTCAGAGATTTTGGTCCATATTGACATGATAGCTGTCAGGGTTCAGGAAGGATGAGGGAGCGAGGACTCAATTGCGACACAAGATGATTTATTATAAAAATAAAAATAAAACAAAAGGACAAACCAAACTACCCCGAGAAGGAAAACATTAATAAAAAGGCAAAAACAAACTTGACTGGGCTGGCAGGGAAAAAGCCAATGAGAGAACTCATTAACCGCGTGTTCAAAACTGACAACGAAAACACGTGGCCACTATGTAAACACAGGGCCACGTGCTTAGACAAACGCAAGACACAAGCACACGATAAAATGAAAACATCTTACCGTGTGCTCACACACACAGCGTGCATGTTTCAACCCAGTGCCACCCGAAATCGAAACCAACTAGACCTAGACGCTGGGAATGAAACAGCACGCCGCAGACAGACGAACACCAAGATGAAATCGCACAATCGCGAACACGCCAAGACCTCGTTATCAAGCGGGAGCGCGCACAGTCCAAGCGCGCCCACAATCGGCACTCATACAGAGACACAATGATAACACACAGGACTAGACAGGGCTAGTGCCCGGACTCTGCCATCAAAACAAGAATTAACAAGACAGGAGTGGCAGAACCCTGACAGGTAGCATCATGCAGCTGCTGCAGATTTGCATCAACAAAGAATTTATGTCCACAAAATTGCCCCTCACTGGATCTTTTCTCCTTTGCAGACCATTTTCTGTAAACCCTAGTGATGGTTGTGCCTTAAAATCACATTAGATCAGAAGTTTCTGAAATACTCAGACCAGCCTGTCTGGCACAAACAACCATGCCACGTTCAAAGTCACTTAAATCACTTTTCTTCCTCATTCTAATGCTCGGTTTGAACTGTAGCAGATCGTCTTCACCATGTCAACATGCCTAAATACATTGAGTTGCTGCTATGTGATTGGCTGATTAGAAATTTGCGTTAACAAGCAGATGTACCTAATAAAGTGGCCGGTGAGTGAGTATACTGTATGTAGTACATCTGTGGTAGAACATTAATACATTTCTTTTTAAGGGATAAACATAATCATGTAAAAGATTTAATTTGTAAATGTAAAGGTACAGCATTTACCTCAACTAGCATCACTAGCATCTAAATCGGCAATCAACAGCCCCCTTTACCTGTGTGGATTGTGGGTTCAGCTCCACAAGAAAAGTCCCCGGAATTCAGAAGAAAGCAGGTCGCATCATTCATGGTCTTGTCTCTGTTGCGTGAACATCGGAGGGTCCACCTCTCGCCAGGAGAAAGCGGTTGGGTCAGACTACAGCCCTCCTCTTCTGAAAGAGTTACGGTTGCATCGCCATTCTGCTTTGAATCTAAAAACAGGGGAAAAAGAGAAAAATATCAGTGATTATGACAATGTTAGTCATCAAAAGGGAACAAATTTCCCTGGTTGTGATAAAAAATAATGTTAACTGAAGTCAGAAGTCACTATAATTGGGTAAAATTCAGTAGTGGTGAAAGGAAACTGTATCAAAATATTTTCATTTACATTTCAGTCCATTCTACAGAGTGTTAAAGTAACACTGAAGCAGTGTTCAACCAAATACGATAATTAAGTAATTAATCAATGACTGAGCATTGATAAATCATAATATACATATACATTTGTATTTGTTTATCTATCTGCACACTTTTGATTATTAATAAGCAACCTACATTACACTGATTCATTTATTTGAACTGTACATACCCACTGTACATATACATTTGTAATTGTTTATCCATCTGCACACTTATTACTAATATCAACCTGTACGTATAATCATTTATTGTAAATCTGGGCTCATAACTAAGGCAACCTGTATATAATGTTCATAGTACATCCATCTGTAAATATCACCATAGTTTTTCTATAACTGCACCTTATAATTTATACCTGTATCTGCACTTGCTGCTATTGCACGTCTGGTTAGACCTAAACTGCATTTCGTTGCTTTGTACTTGTACATGTGTAATGACAATAAAGTTGAATTTAATCTAATCTATAAATCTAATAATGCACTAAAATATTTTTGTCTTGTTCATAGTCTAAATATCTAAAAAAAATTAAGTGTGTTTTTTCCTTTAAATAAGCTGAATATTCTGCCATGGGCAAGCAACATAATCTAAAAACACAATTTAAGGGTAAATTTAAACTCGCTTTTTTATTTATTTATTTATTTGAGATATTTGGACTAGAAACAAGGCAAAATAAGAAAATCCTATAATTGCGCTGCTGAATCTTTCTACATATTTTTTGAACTGTAAAATCATTCCTGATGTCACACCACGTCTGGATTTCATTCTGTAGGATAAAAGTGTACTCTAAACAAAAGAACACACATCCCAACCCAGTCAGTGGCTACTAAACTGTATGATTTAGTTGTTGTTGTCACAATTAGCCAGTACCACTCTCGTATTTCCTCCAGGGTTTTCTTATCATGACAAATTGTTCTTAATGGTGGCTTCAAATGAAACATTTCCAATAAAACTAAATCTAATTCTGTGTTAATGATCTCTAAGGCCTTCTGTAGATGTTCAATTCATTTCAACACTCTTGTAGCTTAGTGTTACTTTAAAACTTCGCAGAGAGCAATCAGATGCACTTTGCACATCAATTCAACATGGAGGATTTTTCAGGGGAGAAAAACAAGCCTCATAACCCTGGGGACCACATAATTACATAGATTTTTGCGTCTCATAAAACCCACTTGTCTTCATCATGTGTTACCTGAGCGGTTTCTTGTGATGTTCTCCTCTGCAGCGAGGGGACATGTGTCGCTCTGTGTGCTGTTACGCGGCGAGTTGCTTTCAGACTTCCCAAATGAGCCCGAGTCCATCACCAGACCTGGGTTTGGGTTGTGCTTCTTCTTTTTCTTGGGCAGCTTCTGCTTGGCCATAGCCAGCGAGTAGTACATCCCAAAATTGTTAACGATAACAGGCACCGGCATGGCGATAGTAAGCACGCCTGCTATAGCACATAACGCACCGACTATCATGCCAAGCCACGTCTTAGGAACCATGTCCCCATAACCCAGTGTCGTCATGGTGACCACTGCCCACCAGAAGCCGATGGGAATGTTTTTGAAATGTGTGTGGTTGCAGCCACTGGGATCGTCTGGATCTGCGCTGATACGCTCGGCGTAGTAGATCATGGTGGCGAAGATGAGCACGCCGAGAGCAAGAAAGATGATGAGCAGGCAAAACTCATTGACGCTCGCTCGCAAGGTGTGTCCGAGAACCCTGAGACCCACAAAGTGGCGCGTGAGCTTAAAGATCCGTAGGATGCGGACGAAACGGACCACGCGCAGAAACCCCAGGACATCCTTTGCAGCTTTGGAGGTGTTTCCAATCAAACTCCTCTCCAGATAGAAGGGCAGAATGGCAACAAAGTCTATGATGTTTAGCTGGTTCTTAATGAACAGGAGCTTGTTTGGGCAACATATGATGCGGACCAGGAACTCGAAGGTAAACCACACCACGCAGATTCCCTCCACCACCGTGAGCACCGGTTTGGTATCCATAACCTGGATGATGGTGGTGCTGTTGGTGGCAGCTTTTGTATCGGTGTGATTGTGAAACTCAAAAAAGGCCTCGTGGGTCTCTAGGCAGAAGTTAGTGATGGACACCAGGATAAAAAAGAGAGAGACGAAGGCAATTACCTGAAACAGACAAAAGAATTGGTAAGCAAATGAGACCAGAAATTATATATCTCAACATCAGTCTCATGTTAGAACTCAAAAGCTTTTTGTTAGCCCACAAACAACTTTTTTGAAACCAAGCTGCCAACTTATGTATGTTGTCTCAGCGTGACGTCATAGTGTGATTAAAGACTGCCCTTGCAGAAGATGATCAATGGCTACCTCACATAATTGCCTTTTAAACCCCACCCTTTAATCTGTGCTTGCAGAATGTTGTTTACAGTAGCATTTCTAGGCATTTGAAAGCTAGGCAGTCATCTAGGGCGCCAAAGAGCACTACTTAAACTACAATTTTTTTTAAGGGGACACAAATAATTCAGCGACTGAGTCAGTTTGCATTTCTGTGTGGAGTTTGCATGTTCTCCCCGTGGTTGCGTGGGTTTCCTCCGGGTGCTCCGGTTTCCCCCACAGTCCAAAGACATGTGGTATAGGTGAATTGGGTTGGCTAAACTGTCCTTCGTGTATGAGTGTGAATGAGTGTGTATGGATGTTCCCCATAGATGGGTTGCAGCTGGAAGGTCATCTGCTGCGTAAAACAAATGCTGGATAAGTTGGCGGTTCATTCCGCTGTGGCGACCCCAGTTTAATAAAGGGACTAAGCCGAAAAGAAAATGAATGAATGAATGAAATAATTCAGGCAAAATTGTACTTGTAAGTGTAATTCTTCCCATTCAACACCAGCACGCCAGTGAAGGGCTCGAATCAGCAAGTCTAGTATGGTAGGATGGTGCTTTATTATTGAAAAAAGGGTTACCACTAGGGCTGTGCGATTAATTAAAATCGAATCGAATTGCAATTTGAAACATTGCAATTAGCTAATCGCAAGAGGCTGCAATATGAAATATATTACATATATATGTATTATATAATTTTCCCCACCCAGAGCAAATGCGTGACTGCCGTCTGTGTGTGACAGACTTACTATCTAATTGAGTAAGCACACTTTTGTTCTGCCCAGTCAGAATTGCATGACTGAACTATGTAGAAATCCCACAACAAAACAAACAAACATTGATAGATTAATTCATATCAAAGAAAAACAGCATGTTAGTAATATGGGAATATTTTGGATTCAAAGTCACAGACACCGAACAAAAACAGGTCATTTGCAAGAGCTATCGCAGAATTGTTGCCACAGCACGAGGAAATACAACAACCAGCACCTAAAAAGCACCACAGGTGGCTATATGAGGAGTGTCTTGCTGAAAAGTTAACTAAAAGTATTGCTAGTGACACTCAATCTAGCAGCTAGCAACAGCAAAGTACAACTTCAGAGTTGTTTGCTGCTGTTACACCATACGAAAAAAAAACATCACGAAGGCACTAGGAGATAACTAAAGCCATAAATCACTACTGCTTGCACTAGAGAAAAAATTGTGTTTCATTTCTGAATATTTATAAACAAATTTGAATAGAAGTTGGCTTTAGTTAATATCTTTTCAGTTCTTTTTTAACTAACACTCCCTGCATTTTAGCAGTAAGAAGCTTAAGTTGAATATTGAGTTGAAGCTTGACAAAATTAAACCACAAATCAAATCGAAATCACAATATCTGTTCAAAAAAAAAATCGTAATTAGATACTTTCCCCAAATCGCACAGCCCTAGTTACTACTACAGTAGTTCTGTCATTAGAATATGTCAAGCAGGTAATATATTATTGCTGTCATAGTTGTCCCATCTAAAAATACATTGGCATCATCTGAATTAAAGAGAAAAATAATCACTTTAATGTTTAAGTGAAAGAAATAACATTGACAGCAAATGTTCCATCATTGTTTTTAAATTTTAAACACAGTTCTCCTATTTGCATTTCTGTTGCTTTATTGTGTACACAATTATTTAAATAAAAAAAACATTGTTATTTACAATACACAGGGTGGTTTTGAATAATATTTTGGGACAATGCTCAAATAGGTGACCCCTAATGCCGAGTTCAGACTGCATGATTTTCAAAGTAGTCGTGTCACAGATGTTTTCACACTGCATGATTATCTGGGCTAGTGTTTTGTCGCTGCTTTGTTTAAACCCATTTTACACTGCATGATTTGACTCATCGGCGATTCTCTCAGATCGCGCCGATTTGCCTGTGATTTCAGGCATTTGTCGGCGATTTCTCAAAATCAGGGCTAAAATCATGCAGTCTGAACTAGGCATAAGGGTGAACATAATAGTAATCTTGCCAATAGGGTACAAAAGGTCTAGAAACAGCCCTGGTTGTTAAAACAAAAATAAGTAAATCTTATAATGATAAAGATGTGAATGACAATAATCCTTGGTGCAAAAACATTCATTCATTCATTCATTTTCTTGTCGGCTTAGTCCCTTTATTAATCCGGGGTCGCCACAGCGGAATCAACCGCCAACTTATCCAGCATATTTTTACGCAGCCGATGCCCTTCCAGCCGCAACCCATCTCTGGGAAACATCCATACACACACATTCACACTCATACACTACGGACAATTTAGCCTACCCAATTCACCTATACCACATGTCTTTGGACTTGTGGGGGAAACCGGAGCACCCGGAGGAAACCCATGCAACCACGGGGAGAACATGCAAACTCCACACAGAAATGCCAACTGACCCAGCCGGGGCTCGAACCAGCGACCTTCTTACTGTGAGGTGAACGTGCTAACCACTACGCCACCGTGGCGGGTGCAAAAACATAACATTATTCAATTCAATTCTATTCACCTTTATTTCTATAGCACGTTTACAATGTAGATTGTGTCAGAGCAGCTTCACGTAGAAAGTTGAAGTAAACTGAAACAGCGTCAGTCCAGTTTTCAGAGTTGAGTTCAAGTTCAGTTTATCTCAGTTCAGTGTGGTTTAATATCTACTACTAAGAGTCCAAACACTGAAGAGCAAAACCATCGATGCGCAGCTCTACAGATCCCGAACCTGCAAGCCAGTGGCAACAGCGGCGAGAAAAAAACTTCACCAATTGGTGAAAGTGAAGAATTAAAAAACCTTGAGAGAAACCAGGCTCAGTAGTGCACGACCATTTCTATGGACAAACGTCTTGTGTAGAGCTGCAGTCTAGGCGCCGGTGGCTGGAGAAGCTGGACGTCAGCGAGGCTTGTCTGTCCTTAGAGCGTTACAGGAATCAGTCTCATGCTGTCCACTCCTCCATGCACTACAGCAACTGCTCAGGATACAGCCTGGTCCAGGATTATGGAACCTCGGGATCGTCTTGTTGGATCACATCAGTGGCGCTGCACATTATGAATAAGTAATGCAGGGACATCACAGTGGCGCAGTGGGTAGCACAATCGCCTTACAGCAGGAAGGTTCGAGTCTAGGCTGAGTCAGTTGGCATTTCAGTGTGGGGTTTGCATGTTCTCCCAGTGATCACGTGGGTTATGGGACGATAACCGTTTTTAAAGTATACCGTGGTTTGGAAAAGTCAAGGTTTTAAAACCACCAAAATTTTCTGCTATACCGTTCCTAAGGTATGTGTAAGATTTTTTAGTTTAGTTTTTTAGGACAACATTATGCCCAGCAGAAAAAATATCCAAAGATGCTGTTTTAAATTGTAAAGAAATCTGTGTTTGGAAACTAATGAACACAGCAGAAATCAATGATTCACTTGAATTATTTAGCCTGACATGTTTACTGCTCCAAAATATTATAAATCTTTCAAATAATAAAATACATTGTGTTCAAAGGGGAAAAAAGGTTTTAGTTTTTTACCCAGACATTTAAAAAGATTATATTTTAGAGCAGTAATCAATACCGTCATACAATGAAACCGTGATATTTTTATCCAAGGTTATCATACCGTCAGAATCTTATACTGGTCCATGTCTAATTGGGTAAGCTAAATTTTCTTTAGTGTATGTATGTAAATGAGTGTGTATGGTTGTTCCCATTGATGGGTTGCAGCTGGAAGGGCATCAACTGTGTAAAACATATGCTGGATAAGCTGGTGGTTCATTCCGCTGTGGCAACCCCAGATTAATAAAGGGATTATGATGAAAAGAAAATGAATGAATGAATAAGTATTACAGATGGCGTCAGTAAGACGTTGTTTGTTTGTAGGCTTCATTTTACTACAGATTTTTTTTTAAACAAGACACAGTTTGACTCATGCTTTTCAGAGACTAAAAATAAAAGATAATATGGTGCCAACTCTCACAGGATCTGACGGCAATGCAAAAACAAACAAGAGTAACAATGGTTTTACCACATGTCACCACTGCTTTTTCTGCTAGAGATTTCTGTTATGAATGGCGTCTTTATAACTTTTAATCCAAAATAAACATTAAGTCACAATACCAGTCTTAAGCTCACATTAATTTTTTTCTGTGAAGTACAATTAATTCTGTCATATTTAAGTGAAATAAACTTGTATAACTTATAAAACATTGATGTGTGCCTCCTTCATATGTTTAAATGATCCGCACAATACATTACTGAGCTGTTAATGCAATTAAAATGAAACACTCACACAACTCTCAGGCCACTGCCATCCTTATTTGTTGAGCCCTATTAGTTACTTACTTCCTTATTAACATACAATATTACCTCCAAATTTACCACCAGTGGAGGCCATTCATTATTCTTTCATTAGCAAGACACAATTAAATTAGCCCAAATTAGCTCTAAATTATCTCTCACAACGATGCCATGCAGAGTTCAGCGTAATCTAGCAGCCTGAATACAGTGGACCAAATGTGGAAAACTGTCAAAATCTGTGCATTTTTGTGTGTGTTTTAATGTAGCTGTATGTAATAAATGTAGAGAAAGCATAAGAGCAGACAATCAGGTGGATGTGATTGGGGTGGGGGGAGGGGTAACCATGCCAACCATGTCACACCAGCATGGCACAGTTGGAGACTTGTTGTCACGCTGAGGGAGACACAAGCCCATGGGCAGAATGATAGCACTCACAGATCAATTTATTTATATATACACACACATCCTCAGAGGAGCAAGAAGCACTGTATGAAGACAGTGCTAGAAACATTAATAATCATTTTTAAAAATTCTGTTTTCTATTACAGATCCATCATAAATCTTTAAAGGAACACTCCGCTTTATTACAACCCCCCTTGAGTTAAACATTTGATCTCTGGGTCTGGGGAGAGCACTTTTCACTTGGCATACATACATCATTAAATCAGATAAGACCATTCTCAGGTACAGGACGTCAACATGACGATAGATTGATGTTGTACCCCATTGTCGTGGTAAGTTGCATTTTGTTTGGAAATGAAAATCAGATTGGAGTCAGAACCACTTTCAGTGTACAATGTCGGACAGACGTTACATTTTGGCTACTGTCAAAAGCAACCAAAACAACAATAAAATATCAATGTCTAATGACAACCCAGGATCATTATTGATACATACACATATATACATTTCTGGAGATCACGAAATAGGTCCCAGAGACACATTTTTTTGCAGTTTTTGTTTTCGCGAATCTGCCAGAGGCCGCTGTGTACGCTTTTTCAGATCTCGGATTTCTTCTGCAAGTGCCATTCACGTCTGATCTTCTCGCCTAAATCCACTAGAGGCCGCTATTGACTGACTGACAGAGCAACCGACCAATACCTCTGCTAAACCCAAGCGACAGTGTTTTCAAAAGCAATCCAGAAAAAGAAAAGCCCCCCTCAGGCCACCTCGTTTTTACCACATTTTCAGATCTTATCACGTTCTCACCCTGTAATTGTATTGTTTATTTTATTTTTTGGCTGCTTTCTGAAACTGCCCTACGCTGGACTCGAACTTCGTCATTGCGGCCAACTCCTCTCTGCAAGCTTCTGGGGAAACTGGTAACAGCAGAAAAGCCATCCACATGGAGGTAAAATCCAGAAGCTGTCTGCAGTGTCATACCGCCCAGTAGCATTCATTTTAAAGATGAAATGCAGCCATACTGTACGTAGCTCTTGCTATATAATTTGTATTCTCCAGAAATGTATATGGGGGTACGTTTTCACAATGAGCCTGTGTTGTCTAATGATGTTACAGCTTGATGTTGTGTGGACATTGCCAATATGATGTCTATCAGACGTTGGATTTTGGTTACTATTCCTGACAAATAAATATCAGTATTTGACGTCAATATGACGTTGGTTTAAGATGTTGGGTCAACGTTGGATTTTGGTTACTTTCCAATACAACCTAAAATCAACAATATATCAACGTCATTTCACATCCTTATTAGACGTCAAAATAATGTCGCCCTTAGACGCTGGCCACCTAAACTAATATTAACGTCTTATGAGTGTCTTCTGGGTTAGCATCTAGCTCAAAAATGCAAAAAGAAAGAGTTTAGGTTATTTTCCTATTTAAAGCGGGACTGTTATGAAGTTACATCTTTGCTTCAGTATACACAATGATATTATGCAGATTTTAACTGGTGATGCAAGTGTAGAAGTGTCCAGCTTTAAATGGGAAAATCAAAAAAATTATTCAGTCATTTTTGATTGAAATGCTTATGATCTAATCTGATTCAATGATTTATCCTAAGCTAAGCTAAATGTTCTCCTGGGGATAGGTTGAAAAAATTCAAAAATGCTAAGGGGAGTTAAAATTAGTCTCTTTTCAAAAAGGTGAAGTGTTCCTTTAAGAGCAGTAATCTTTCAGTAACGTTTGTCTATTTCAAGTCAAGGGCCCCTTGCTCAACAAACCTACAGTATTATTAATTATGTTTTTAAATGCATAACCTATACTAACTTTTCAAAGCACTCAGCTACAGAAAGAAATTATGAGACCAATTGACAATCTTCTTTTCTCTTGAGGTTAACATGGTTGAGGCATTTATAGTTATGTCACTTAAGCTTCCTTCTGTTGTAATCGTAATTTGTTTAAACAAAATAAAAAGTTATATTACTGTCACTAATAGTCTTTTTTAAATTACTGCGGTGGATTTTTTTTACATATAATATTTTTGAGTTTACAGTAGAGAGACTCTAAAGAGTCTTATGGTACTATGCACTTGTACAACTAAATAAATGAATAAAAGACAGCAATGAGTATTGTGGACTGTTCCAGCACCCCTTTTGTTTTTACTCTTGATTAAAGTGCTGTACTGAGTACTTTAATCAGCTTTAATCAACAGCCAAGTGGTCACAACAAGGGAAGAGCCCTCTGATGCCAACCAGCGACAGTTTCACTCCTATTCAGCACCACATGAATCATTTTTTTCTTTCTTTCTTTCTTTTCCAGCAGCTGAAATGCAAATGTGGCAATTAAATGAGAACATGTATGTGGGCAAAGCAAGCGTGGGCGTCTGTGTTTAAAGCCACTTCTTCAGGAGATCTTCCTAGCTATAACAATAAACCTTTTCAGCTAAAGAGTTTTAACATCATTTAACAATTCAATAAACTAAATGTATTAATATTGAAAATATAAAAAACTCCTTAAAATTGTGTCGTGGAACCTGCACTGTGTTTTTGCAATAAAAAACATAATTTGGAAAAAATAGTCCCTTTTTTTCTTATGTTTTCCTTTTATCTTAAACACACTATTTTGAAAACCATGTCACATTTAAGGTATATAAGTAAACACCCACTGATCTGATAGGTTAGGAGTTTTTGCATATTAAATTATTAATAAATAGAACCTTCCATAATGTACTCTAAAAGCAACATGTCATTTTGATTAAAAATAGTACACAT